>APFE030141366.1:761-40484 GCA_000404065.3 Pinus taeda | reverse complement strand
TGGCAAAAAAGGAAAAGGAACCCCAACCACCATTACATGGAATGTTTGGAAAGACATACATTGGGAGATTCAGAGACATGAAAGACCCATTAGAAGAGGAAAATGAGCAGAAGGAAACAGAAAATATTGTGGAAGAAGACAATGATGAAACTCTAGAGGATGAAGAGTTTGGATTACGTGACATTGTTGATTAAATTTAACTTATGCTTGTAAATCAAGCTTTGCAATGTTTTGACTTTGACATTTTATGAGAAGAATAAACACTCAATTAGGGTTGTTATACATTCAATATTGGTAATATGTGATTTTTGCATTGATTTTTAAGTTAATCATTATTATTTGAAAAAAAAAGTGATTTTTATTATTTTTTTGACATGAAATTCATAGAAAAAGCTATTATTTAACCATTTTTCGTTAAAATTATCGTACAAAAATTGTGATTTTGACATGTCAATTCTAGCAAAAAATTATCAAAACATGTAGTTTTTTAGTTATATTTATGTTAGAAAAGGTTATTTTTATGTCCATTGTTAAAAAATATTGTTTTCTAGAAACAATTATTTCATTTGGATTGAAAAATTAATTAAGGATGTATAAATATGTAGAATATCGAAAAGTCTAAATATCGACCTTCTAATTTAAAAATGCAAAACAATAAAAACCTCACAAAAAAATAATTTAAAATTAAAATAAAAAACAAGAAAATGTGAAGAAAACAACCACTTCAAAAATGATCAAATTTACTAAATAATTATTTACATTTTATACATTAAGAAATTTAAAGCCAAAAAACAAGGCTTTTAAAAAAGGAGTGTGATGCAGAATGCTCACTTTTTTAAATCAACATGAAAATCACTACCATTCTAAAACGTGATGTACATAAAAAAATTAAAGTGCCAAAAACTATGCTCTAAGAAAAACATGTGTGTTCTTCATCACCCCTTTTCAAAATCAGGTCACATTTTGCTATCTCTACGAAATGGGTAGCAATATTAGTTCCCGTTTCAAAGTTTACATTGTTCTAAGTAAAGGGAGCAATTATTTTATTGTTTGTTCCTAGAGTTTTTTTGAGATTTAGGGAGATCCATATTGTCCACAAGAAGGATTAGTCCGCCTAATAATTATCTCACTCAACCGAAGATAATGCACCCCCTTCTTGCACACAATTCATCGGGTTGTGCCACTACCCTTCCAGGGTTTCCAACCTAGCCTAACTAGGGATGTCTCATAGCCTTATGGCTTCTAGGATTTCCAACTACCCTTAGAAGTCTCTAGGTACTCTCTAGTCTTGTACATGGTTACCTATCTTTACACCTCCCTCCATGGATCCAACATTCCTCAAGGCATCCTAAGGATAATTTCACTTGTACCCAAACCCACCTAGGGTCTTCGAGGTACAATAGCATGGGACCCTCTGGTTCTCCCCAAAACCAACACCATAGTCATCCCTGGCAGTCTCTGATGGAAAGGAAGGTTAAATAATCCATTCCCCTCACTTTACCTTTTATTATATTAAAATATTATAATATATTTTAATATCACCCCATAAAGTTACTTTAGGAATATTATATTAGTAAAAAATGTTTGGATTAGGAACCATGTCTTGGTTTTACCTCCCCACCTTTCCTTCTTGTTGATTCCTAGCTACCATTCTCTTTATGTCCCATGGTAGACGACTTTGGTGCTATTTATTTAACATTTATGCATTTACATGTTATCTCTACTAGGCTCACTGGCCTTTTACCACATAATCTCTTCAACCTAAATCACATAGGAAATATATTCTATAAATATAAATTTACATTGACCCTAGGTGGACCCACTTATACACTTTGGCATGCAAACCTCCAAATAACTCAACTCACCAGACTAATTAACTTGTACTCACTCACTAGGTCAAGTGTCATGTCTGCATGTACATTACAATTTAGGATTGAGCTAGGAGTATTGCAATGCTTGTATGGTCGGACCACAACTTTCATTGGTTTATTTCTTATAGGTGGTATTATGAACTAAAATTTAAAGAAAAGAGCAACAATAAATCTTGGACCTCAAGCATAAAACATGTTGGTTTCATTCCTGCAATATTCGAGTTGCTAGAGCTAGTTTCATCATGTGCCAACAAATTTGACAGAAAAAAAAGACATATACAACTTGAGGAAGCCAACAAGACTCATGTTCCCCTAATGCCTAATTGTTTATGGCTAAAAATGACCTCATCAACATTTGGGAAACCACTCGTTCAAAGCCCCAATTAAAATTTTTCTCGTTTGGGCTGGCGGTTTCGAATGGTTTAAATTGGGCCCTACCCTTATGGAGATTTCTCCAATGAATGGATACTTTAGGATATGGAAACTAAATGAAAGGTGGAGAGATGTTTCTAACTGATTAACATAAAGAAAATATACTATAAGTAAAATATATCATATAATATCTATAACCTGGGTACTAATGTATATGTGAAAGTGAAAGATAACTTCAACAACCATAAATTTAGATCTCAAGTTATTTTGTTGATTAAAAGAAAACTGTAAACAAAGTATTTAATTCAATTGAATAGTTAATTTAATTAAAACCTAGACAACATTCACATATAAACTTTTACATGATTATTCCTATAAATGAAAGAAATAATAAGATAGTAGTGAATTATCAAATTATCCAATCATTAACATAAATAATACTAAAATGATTCCATTCACAAATTTGAGAAAAATAAAATGAATAATAGTGTAAAATCTTCTTTGCTCTGTTGAAACATGGAATCAAAATGGTTCAGTACTTATATAGAAAAGATCAAAGTAAAACAATGTAATTGGGCCTTGCATTTGCAAAATTTAGAACCATTTGCACTAGGCCCAAGGGTTGTTTAAATAGTTTACAAACATGGAAGGAAAGTAGTTTCATCTCTAAAATTCTCAACAAAATAGAAACAAACTTAAGTAAAATAGAAACTTGTTGCAACTTTCAAACTGAAATGAACTTTTTAATTCGATGGAAAAACTATTAATGAAGAACCATTATGTGATTTCCATCAATCATAGGCTTCTAGAAGATGTGTTAACTTAGGGGGTGAGTAGGGTCTAATGTTTACCTAACAACTATACACCCGAATCTCCAAGATTGGTAGAAACTGAGTAATATGTTCATTAATGAATTTAATTACTTGAAGGTAACTACTAGGTTTAATGAGAAATTCATAGGTTAGCTCAAAATTCACTTTTGACAACTGCTCAATTATATCACGTGACTCTGTTCTGTCACCTTGTACTTTTGATTTCAATACCTTTGCCTCTGGGATATCTTCCTCTATATCAGTTGATAACAATTTCATCTCTTTAAGAGACTGAGAAATAGACTAGATTGCAAAATCAAAAAGACCTTTTTGCATCTTTAACCATTTCTTTGATTGAGAGTATATGGGTCTTCCAAACATGTAGAACTTTAGATTTTTGCATTTCATGAATTCTAGGCAATTTTTGGGAAGTACCTCTTTGGATCTTCCTGCGATTGAAAAAGATAATTGAGATTACACTTTTCTTCATCATACAAAGTTTCCATATCAATTACATCATTAAGGAAAGAGTTAACCGGTTTCTCTTGAGCCTGCACTGTGCCCAACTTATCACAAAATAACTGCTACTCATGTTGTAACTGTTGATTTATGTCATGAGCTTCATGCTTAAATTTGGTAAGATCTATAATACTTTCCTCAACCAGCTTTACATTCTCCTACAATTCATTCATGTGGATATCCTTCTATTTGATCTTAGATTCAAACTAAATTTTAATCAAATAAATATGAGCTTGCATTTGAGTTGTAGTTTGTGAAAAACCCTTCTCTAATTGATGATTCCTTTCATCCTTCTGTCTAATGAATTGTTTGACTTTAGCAACTATGTCAATGTTTTCATTTGCATAAGCCCCTGCATAATTAGCTAATTCCTCGAATACTTCATTTGGGGCCTTTGGTGATCCTTTTGAAATTACCTCCAAAGGTGTTGTTGATAGGGAAATTCTTATTGTTAAAGCTTGTGTTTTAGTAGTCTTTCTTTTCTTTTCACTTCTCCTTAATATATCATGTTGTTTAGGTCTATAAAATATTTCAATAGGTGGCCTCTCTAGTATCTCAAATTGAGACATGGGGCTTGGATAAGGAATTTATTAAAAAACATGCAATACATTGATCGGTGTTTTGACAATCACCTCAAGATATGAGAGAATGATTCTAAAGTATTTTATGGAGGTGATGTCAATTGTTGATTTTCAATATTCTTTCTAGGCGTTTTGGTTTCATCTGGTGCTTCGCTTGTCTACTTAGGAGGCTGTGAGGTTATCTCCGGAAACACTTGCCAATATTTGATCATTTCACTGCTTAGTATTTTCTCTGAAATCATTTCTTTGGGAGGATTAATAGAGGCTACTTTGTTTCCTGGTACAACAAAGTTCTTTTTCATAGAGGATGCTTGTTTGGAAGATGAAGCTCCTAGTGTTGGGGTATTCTGTGTAGAAGCTCTTCGAGTCAAGGAGATAAGATATTTTGCTACTACAACTTCTCCTTTTTCTTGTTGTAAGCTCAGTGGAAATGGAACTCTCCTAGTGTCTTTATACACTATAAAATATTTATAACGTTATGGATATATCTCCTTAGATCTTCTACATAATTCTTTGTAAGAACTAGCTTCTTTAAATATATCATCATATACTAAAGTTTCATGTATATATTTTCTGATACTAATATTGGAAGTTATATTCTCAATAACTTGATAAGGATCATGTAATTTCAAAGGAATAATATCCAACTTCAAAGCATAAAAAGGAAACAACTCTTTTTTGCATGCTTAAAATTCTAAAGAGAATAAATGCTGATTGGAATTGGGAACTGAGGGCACAACTTCTTAGATGATATTTTTATTTCAAGAGTAATTCCTGTACCCACTGTTTGATATGCAACGTCTCTACAAAGAAGCATGTTTGGTATATAGAGGGGTAGAACATGAGGAGGTCCATAGAAACCAAATAATTTGACATATGTGGAATTCTCCTTGATATTGCAAATCTCCAATTCTTTCTAAACAATCCATATCAGGCTAATACATCCTTGGGGGTTTCCTATTGACTAAGGACTGATGAAATCGAATCATGACACAATGATAGATTTGGTAGAAGTGATCATAATAGTTTTCTTCCCACTGTTTAATGTGATAGACGTAGCTGGGCAGGGATTCAACATGTGTCGAACTCTAGCTCATCATTGGGAACGAGACAAAAAGAAAATGGCATCCATGACATATGCAAACATATAAAAAAGGGGGTTATGAGTGATTTTTTCATTTTTTTGAAAGTTACTAAAGAGTTGGGAAATTTTGCTGAATAAGATATCGACCCAATTGAAACTAAAAACCTTTTCTAACTCTCTCAATGAGGGGACCGAGTCTAGGGGAAAGTGCGAAACATCCGTCATACCATATGTTTTACAAAGCATGGAGGCAACACAATTAAAAGGGGGCATAAAGAAACAATAGAATATTTGCAGAAGTTTCCTCTTTGTGCTTATTTGCGTCTCTCCTCCAGTCCTTTATCAAACTAGGCATAACTCTATTATTAATGTAAATTCCTCATGAGTAATTTTTTTGACAAAATTAGGGTCATAATTAAGTTTGGCTTGGGGCAACTTATATATGCCCTGAATATCATGAGGCTGGAAAGAACCAACCACTGTGCCATGAGAAGTGATAATTTTCTGCTTGGTGGTATCAATATGATCCAATGCTCACCGTAAGATAATTATTTATGGTAGGATTCTCAGTCTAGCACCTTCTTTATGTAACCATGACTTTGCAACAGTTGCTCACCTAAGGGTTGTCTCATCCTCACTAGTGTCTGCTAATTCATCCTCAAGGGATATGTACATATTATTCCATGTAAATATGCATGCATCCTCCATTGTTATTACTATATCTGACATAAATCACTCTTATCGAGTTTCCAGATGGAAAAGGGCCTCGTGAAATAAATAGGTGTCATGTGTGGATTAGAGTGTTAGATAATGTGGCTTTTGATGTCACCCTGGGAATAAAATCCTGGGAGAAACGAATGGAGTGCTTCGAATAATTGACAGGGTAATTTGTCTAGGAAGACGTGGAAGGCAGGAATAGTTAGGCATTTCATGGACGAATGAGAGGAGGATTATGGAACGACACGTATAAGGATGAGGGAATATGGCTGAAATTTAATCTTAGAAGAAACCATAGAGGGAACCTGGCTAAATTTTTTGAGAAGAAACGTCTAAGATGATGTGGAGAACACAGATGAATGGCATGGCATGTCGTGGATGTATGGGATAGGTCGCACAACATTAAGATTGACACATCAACAAACTGAGTCATCTGATTTTTTTTAAGTTTTTAAAATAGTTTTTACATACAAAAGGATTAATATACAAAAGGATTAATATACATAAAAGGTTATAAAAGGGTTATTTTAAAAGAAAGGAAATTTTGGAAGAGTCCCCATTTGGGGTTGTTTTTTGTCACAACAATTGGTGACATGTTAGGAGAACCAATTATCTCCGATTTAAAAATGAAAGGAAATTTCTTAAATTGTAGTAGAAGAAAAAAAAACTTATAAAATTACAAGTAACAAAAATAACTTTTATGATCAATTAGAAAAGAATAAGAAGAATATTGTATTACCCATACTCATTCGCTTAGTCTCTTCAAAGGGAAAACATGATTTAATCAAAGTTCAATATATAATATAGGAAAATAAGCTTTTGATTTGGATACTAAGTAGATAATACTTTCTATGAGCTTATGCAATTCTTTTAGCTTAACTTTCTTTTACCCGGTATTGCTTCACTGGCAAAAAGCTTGTTTAGTACCCCAACAAAGTTACCTTGATAGCATGTATGCATTGACTCACTACTAGCAAGCTTGTTCAGTACCCTTGTGGCTTTGTATGCACTTCCCAAAACTTCATATATTAAATAATTATAAATTGCCTTTATATGTTGTAGTTTTAGAAATTGGTTATTTTAGCAATGAAAAATAGGAAGTAGGGTGATATGAAAGTCATTTTGATATATTGCATCTCATAGGGTAGACTAAGATTTTCACCTTAAAATTTCTTATTCCTATCACAATATTTATAGGGGAGGGTTAAACTTTTAAGAGACTTAGCTGCAAAGTATTTTCTAAGACAACCTTTTTGATTGATGAATGGATCATAGAAGATAAGGTTATATTGACATATAATAATATTTTTCTTTATTTCTAGCAATTTATTATTGATAATCCTTTTAAATATACAAGAGGGAAGTAAAATATCACAAGTTACCTATGTTGTTGATAAATAAACTTACTATAGGATATATGAAGGTGTTGAGGCCTCGAAAATCGCTGCAACAACATTGGGGGATAACCACCCAGTCCGGACCTTAATACAACTCCTTTTCCGTTTGGGATGGTGGCTCCGACTGGAGATAACGGGACCAGTTTCCCGGTAGTAAAATAAAAGGGATGGATGGGTGATGAATAGTTTGCTTTAGTGATAGGTGACTAGCTTATTCTATTGACAAAAATAGGGAAACTAATACTAATCCCGGGAACAACTTATTCATTTGGAATACAGCGTTAAATAATCTTTATCTATCTAACAGGCATGTAGATGACTCTGTAAAATAAAGAAGAGATATTCAATCATTTAAAGATTACTTCATATGAATAGTCACAATGAAGCGATAAATACAAATTACTGCATTCACTGATTATATCATCGATACATATATACGATTGAAAGAGAAGCATGCGATAGACAACCAATAGTGGAATGCATAAAAGATGCTGCGAAAAGCACATATATATATAAGCGATAATAGCAAGAGCGATTTAAACAACAATTCATATAACAAAAATGAGTACAGACGTAGATAATAGTACCATGTGAGCTGCAGATCAATCCGAAATATCAATTGCTATTCAAAATTCCTTCTTCAACACATAAATGCTTTTAAACAATGACAATAGTGCACATTTGCATTAAAAATCTTCCTCATTAAATTCAGAATAATTGGTCCAGTTTTATAAAAGAATATCCCTGAAGTATAGTAGTGCAACTTCAGGGTTTAAGTCATATACAAAACTTTACGACCCTTTCTAAATGCATGAAAGGGTCTATAAATACTACTAAGCTAAAAAAAATCTATGAAACAAAATCCTACTAAATTGGTATCAGTAAATGCGATCTATTTTTCTAGGGCGATCTGGCAGTCGGCGATGTGAATCATGACTTAGGTTGTTTGCCTTTAAACCTGAGCTGGCTTATCACAAGCATCGGCTCCACTTCTGGCGGTCTGTTGAGGCACAAGCTGAATTGGGTAGCGAAGGTGGCATCCTGAATGTTGGCTATGATATACCCGACAGCATCTGTGAGGCATTTTAAGGCGGCTCTTTGGCTGTATGGCTTCACTAAGAAGAACCAATAAGCATCCCATGTTAAACTATTGATTCCAGCGATTAATCTTCCGTTTTTCTCCAGCTCCGGGTAGCATGAATGCTCCAACATCTTTGTCGATGTTAATTGACCTGGAGTACATTGGGAAATCATATTAGACAAATAAAGCATATTATTTACTAATTCAACCAAATTTCCAGTGGTTGCTTTGCATCTGAAAATCGTTATTTCTTCCTTCATTAGCTGTGATTGCCATTATGTGAATAATATTTCTTTGTGCGATTCCAGAATTCTCGGTAGATTAGTCGCCTGGCCTAGATCGGAATCCTGCCATTCTATAAAATTTGTCAGTGTTTCTTCGGCCTGGTCCAAATCGGTCCTTGCTTTTTCTACCTTTTCGCTTATGGATGCTACCAACTCGCACAATGGTTCTGCTTGTGTAATTTGCTGACATAGGAGCTTAACCTGATTAATCAATGCCTTATTTAACTGAAGCGCTTCTGCTTTGAATTCATCTACCTGAGGGAGCTTTTTCATTTGCTCAATTTGATTGGATAATTGAGCGATTTGCTCATCTTTATCTTTCATTATTCCCTCAGTTGATATTCTTAATTGCTCCAATGTTGCCGATAGTTCCTTTTGTCTTTGGATTGTGCCCTCGTCAATCCTTTGTTTCTCCTCTTGTAATTGCTTAGTCAGCTGATGATTGTTTTGCTGCTGCACTAGCAATTCCTGCTCCGCCTGCTCTACCTTCTGCTGAACTTCCGATAACTTCGCCTGTAGCGAAGAGATGTCTTGATCCTTCGCTTTCAATAAAATGCTCACCTCCGATGCTTTATAAATGGTCACCGCCGAATATGCTCCAACGTATTGCGATAGCTTGGTTAAGTCATCGGAGGGGTCGAATTCCTCTTTCCACACAACATTGCCCGTTACTGTTAATTCAGGGAATAGAGAAGGTTGATCAGCTCTTCTCCTTTTCCTATGTCACTTTACAATAGCTTTATGCTTAGGGCTATAAAATACATCCAAAGGGGGAATCTCTTCAATTTGCAAAATGAATTCGCCCGTTAGATCTTTAGGAATTATCTCTGTTTCTTTTGATTTGGGTAGGTCGCTGGTTTCGCCTGAAACCGGTTTCGATGTCGCTTCTTACGTGTCGCCTTCTTTAGAAACCTCATCATCTCTTGAGCACTCTAGGTTGCTGATGATTGTACTGAATTGCTGCCATTGCTGGAGCAAATTCGGATCAACCAGTGTATCATCATTAATTTTAGAGCTGCTCCCTTCTTGGGCTTTCGCCTGGGTTTCTTCTTGTCTCTGACCATGAACTTCCTCTTGCTGCTTTGATGTAGTAGGAGGTGGCGTATTACTTCGTCGCTCAGGCTCGCTTGATTTTTTCGTTGTCGGAATAATTGCTAATAGGTCTAGAGGCAGAGTTTGCAACCTCTGTTCTCTAATTCTGTTAAATTCGACTAGCCCTTCATCGTTGTACACATTTCTGGCAAGCGACTTAACTTGATACAGTGATTCGGCCGATGCAAACAAATCCTCGAATATGTCCTCTTTGTGCTCGAACTTGGCCAATTTGGCCTGGTCGAGCGCATTGTAAGTGATTTTCCTTGGATCATACTGCCTGCTTGGCAGAGTAGCCAGAGTGAGCGAATTTATTTTCCCAGCTTCCTTCTCTGCATGTTTGATATCATGCAGGGTATAAATTCCAATTCGTAAGGGAAAAGAGGGCCAAACATGTTTTTTCGCTTTTTTCAGGCTCTGAGTAACCCCATCAGCATTGATTTGATAAGCTACTTCCCTGGCAAGTAACTTATCGGGGATGTAAAGTGGGAGCACATGCGGCCTGGCCTAACTGCCGAAAACTCTGATGTAGGTGAATTTCTCCTCCCCAAACCAACTTGCTACTGTGGTCAAATATACCCCTGCTTGCTCAGAAATCTTTGGGGTAGGCTTATTAAAAATGGAGTAATGAATTGGCAACATAAAACCGTTGCAGATTTGATAAAGGTGGTGCTTATAATTAGTCTTCCACAACTTTTGATGATATATGTGGATGGGTATGGGGTCTTGCGACGTCCACCTCCATCCAAGTACAGGAAACTCAAAATTAAAACATAATACATCCATCACATAGGCACTGTAATAGAATGGCGGAATAAACCTCTCTATGACGCGAGAGTTAAACCTGAAATCGAGAATGGCTTTGGCTAACCTGTCGGATATTATAACCGCCCAATCCATAATTTCGCCACTACATGCCGCCTCCATTAAGGGGACCATTTCTATGGAAAAATTGGCGGAGTCATGCAATCCCCATAGCCTACACAACATAATTCCAGCATAGCAATAAGGAGAACATAGGGAGTCGACTAAGTACTGACCCGAGGATTCATGTTTGTGCTTTGCTGGATTTTGTCTCCAGCCTCGAATTGGTTCAGACTCAGTCTCGTTCTCTGCTCGAAATTTCTCCAGTAATGCCGCGTTATATTTTTTCTCTTCTGCTGGTAGGTGATACATTCGCCTTAGATCTTCGGCTTGAAAAGAACCGAAAATCCTCCCGTCCGCAGTGCTAAACAATCTGTTGGTAATTGGGAGCTCTTGGATTGCCCACCTTACCACATCCGTATATGGGAGAATTTTCTCCCGGGCTGCTATTCTGTGGAGAAAGGAGTTGGCCAAGTCTTTTAAATTGGCGTAAGATTTGCTGGTACTATCGCATGAGATTTCTATCCCGGTCACCTTTGGCTCTTCGGCTTCAATCAAATTATGTGTTCCTTGCCAAGTGGTCCTGGTAAGTCCTAAGCAAGTCATATCTGATATAAGCCCTTTGTTCTTATCGCTTGGATCAACAACAGCTTGCCCTGCGGCTGGCGAAGCAGTAGGCATTCTAGTCTTCTTGGACTTCTTTGCCATCCCACTTAATTCTGTCTATGTGGAAGAATCCTGCACAGAGCGAAAGATAGGCGCAACACAGGCAACAATAACATGAATTGAACAGAATGAAGTATATATATCTGGATGCATTCATAGCGATCAATTGACTTAAGGTGGCCTTGGGATCAAATCCGTGGATAGATCGCAAGCTTGCTGTTCTCATTAAATGGTCGTTATGGCCTGTCAATCTCATTACTACCAGTCGATTCGGTTAATGACCGAATGATTTATTTGAAGCATGCCTTGGGTGATTTGGCGGTTTGAACGCAGATGAATGACTTTTCAAAGGATATTGCCTTAATTACGAATAAATCGTATTAAACTGCCTTTATGACTTTTACTTTGAAAACTGCGCTTTTTACCCTTTTCGCAATTGGGCATCGGGGAAATCCTAAGTTATTGCTTTTGGTTTCGTTTGGAATCCCCAATCGCCGATAGTGATATCGCATTGCGTCGGGAATAGTGAGTAGGGCCATTTAGAACGAGGGCATGGTGAGTCGCCGATCGCCGATAGCGATATCTCATCGCATCCGGCGAGGGGGAGCTTATTTGCACTTTAAGTGTTGTCGTCGATTACCGATTTCGCATCGCATCGGAGCAAGGGTTGTTAATTGTGTTACTTATGCTTTTCCGATATCCGATAGTGATTTCACATCGGCGAAAATCAAGATGTCCCTTAAGTTGTGCTCTCTTTGTCATTGCGATATGCGATCTTGTGATCGCTTTATCGCAATGATAAAGATAAATCATTTTACGTTGGGGTTTTTTGATTGGTTTTATTGAAAAGGCCTTTTAATAATGTTTTCTTTTATTTGGGCCTTTTTGAAATAGAACTTTAAATTGATACCGATTTAAAACAAAAATTAAAAGGGACCCATTTCACATTATATTTTTGGAATAATAATGATATGAAATGGGGGGTTGTTGTATGGCACAACAATTGGCGATTCGCTGGAAGAAACAGTTATGTCTGAAAAGTATAGAAATACTTAAACTTTTTCAAAATAGAAATTTTATTCAAAAGGGGAAAAAATTCTAATATAACTAGGTATAGTTGCATTCTAGACAAAACAAAACTTTCTTCGCTAATTTCCTCTTTTGTTAAAAATAGAGACATTCTAGATTTTAAATTGGCGTTTGTTTGTTGGTATTGATAAAACAGAGAACTTTTCCAAATCAGCTAGTAAAATTAACTCCTTTGTCACAGGTAGAGCCTCTGCGGCCAGCAAACGTCCATAGTTTCAGCAGGGATACCTTTAAACCATATCATTGTCTATTGTCCCATTCACTTTACAGCATGATTAACAGAATGAATTCAAAATATGTTTTTTCACATTTTGTATTTCTTTTCTTTTTCTGCAATTTTGTAAGATAAAAAGTCATTGCCCTGGTGTGGTGGCCAGTTAAGTGACAACGCCATTCACTGGTAGTAATCTAACCGAACAAGCTGGCTCGTGATGAGACCCCTTGTCTTACAATTGAAGCCATTACCCTGTTTTGGTATGCAGTATTTGTAATGTCGGCTAAATTATTTTCCTATGAACATGGTAAGCAGGCTTGTAATAAGACCTCTTAACTTTTATATCCAGCATTCTTGGAATTACACCCTGAATAATCATGAACTTGGGAAAATGGGATAGACAATTTTCCTCCTTAAGAGAGGATGGATGACAAGGTAAGAGTTGGAGATGCTGAGTTTGGATTGGCTTCTATTTTAATATTGATAACCCTTTTGTAACCAATTTGAAAAATCTAAAATGATTTACAAGATTTATAAACTTCAAGAGGGGTTCACTAGGATTGTAGTGTAGTTTCAGAATGCAATTATAACTAATTTCCTAGAAATCATTCCTTTTGTTTAAGACTTCTATTTATTTAAAAGTAAATATCGCATTGCTTGTTTTGAGAAACTCTTTGAATACAACAAAGGTCAAATAGAAAATGCCTTACAGTTTTATTTTCTAATGTTGCTACAAACTATAAAAATGCTATTAAAAGGAGAAGGGGTTACCTCCTCAGTTGAAAATTTTCTTTAAGATTATACGATTAACAGGGAGAGAATCTCTCAACCCTGATAAATCTTGTAGCATGAAGGTCAAATGGCCTATCTTTTCACAAATCTGAAATGGTCCAAGCCACATCTTCTGGAACTTGGTGTGTTTTCCTTTATCTTCATGGGCTTTGTCCCATTTCAGGACTAAATCACCGACTTGGAATTGTTTAGAACCAGATGAAATTGAAGCAAATGATGACTTGATGATTTGCTGATGTTTCGCATGAATGATTTTGGCTTTTTCTCTTTCTTCTTCTAATTTTAGGATTTGGTCATGTCTAAGCTATAAAGAAGAAGAAGGATTTTCTTCAATAAATTGAACTAAGGCTAGAGAAGGAAGAATGAGATTTGTTGGTAGTACAGCTTCTTTTCCATAAACAATTTTAAATGGGGAAGAACCTATAGAAGCTTTTTGCGTTATCCTGTCAGCCCATAATGCAAATATTAAAGATTTGTGCCAATTCTTATGATTCTGTTCGATAGTTCGCTTGATACTTTTGATAAGGTTTTTGTTTGTAGATTCGGCCAAACCATTGCCCTGAGGATAATAGTTAGCAGAATATTTGAGTTTAAATCCTCTTTTGATTGCGAAATCAAACATAGCATTGCCTGAAAAGTAAGATGCATTATCAAAAACAAGAGCATTCGGGACACCAAACCTGGTAATGATGAATTGGTCTATAAATTCAATAATGGCTTTAGAGTTTGTTGCCTTTAACGAAATCACTTCAACCCACTTAGTAAAGTAATCAGTAGCAGTAAGGATATACTTATGTTGTTTGGAAGAATTAGGAGTAATTTCTCCGATAATGTCCAATCCCCATTGCTCAAATGGTTGTTCAATGTTGACTGGTTGCAGAGGGAAGGCTGATTTCTTTTGTCTTCCACTTGAAGTTTGACAATTTCGGCATTTCCTCACATATTCATGAGCATCTCTAAACAGAGTGGGCCAGTAATACCCAACATGGATGACTTTGTGAGCTGTGGTATCAGCTTCGAAGTGGCCTCTTGCTGGTCCGTCATGCAATTCCTGCAAGACCCTTTGTGCTTCCTGTTTTTCAAGGCATCTTAATAAAACAGAATCATAATTTTGCCTAAAAAGCACATAATCAATAATGGTAAAAAAAATTTCTTTCAATCTTATGGCCCTTTTGCTTTTGTAGGACAGGTTGCGAGGTGCATATCCATTTTTCAAGTAAAATATTAAATCAGCATACTGTGATTCAGAGTCAATGATACTTATCTGATTAATGGTTTCAGATTGATCTATATCGCTTGATTCCGGAATGTTGGATGCTCCTGCCAATAACCTGCAAAAACCTTGGCCTCTAACAATCTGTGCTAGCTTGATCTCTAGGTCATATTCTTGGAGCGTTGTTACCCAATTTTCCCTTTTTTCTCCTAGTTCTCTTTGGATTAATAGTTGTCTAACTGAGGAGAAAGGAAATATAACCTTTGTATGGGCTTTTAACAGGAAGGGTCTGTAATGTTTAACCGCTTTATATACAACAAAGGCTTGTTTTTCTACTTCAGAATAGTTTAGTTCTACACCTTGAAGATTTGAGCTATAGAATGAAATTGGTGCTTCCAAATTGTGATCGTTGATCTGTGTAAGTACTGCAACATAAGAGCAATTGGATGCGATGATATACAATGTAAAATGATTAGAAAAATTTGGAGTATTCAGAGCTGGGGCGTTGATTGTTGATTGCTTGATTAATTCGAATGTTTCCTTTTCTGGCGATCCCCATTTGAAGACTGAATTTTTCTTAATCATAGTTTGAAGTGGTAAAATAATCTGAGAAAACTCTGGAACGAATCTTTTTACAAAATTGATTTGGCCTAAAAATGATTGCATGGATTTCTTATTATGAGGAAAAGGGATTTCAGAAATTTCTTTAATCCTATCTGGATCAATATAGATGCCTTCTTTAGATACAATAAAGCCTAGGAGCTTACCTTGATCAAGAGCGAAAAAATATTTCTTAGGGTTTAGAGAAATACCGTATTTCTTACAGCGTTGAAAGATTTGATTCAAATCATGCAAGTGATTGGATCTCTCTTCTGAAAATACAGTAATGTCATCTAAATAGACGACTACTATTCTATTAATTAACCCTTTGAAAGTGATATCCATCGCTCTTTGAAAAGTGGCTCCTGCATTAATAAATCCGAAAGGAATTTTCTGATATGCATATGTTCCCCACTTTGTTCTGAATGTGGTTTTGAGTCGGTCATCGGGGTGGACCAAAATTTGGTTATACCCTAAAAACCCATCCAAGAAGGACATTAACTCTGAGCCTACCACTGATTGGAGTATCTGCTCCATAGTGGGTAATGTGAAATTATCTTTTAGACTTGCCTTATTTAGATTCCTGAAATCGATACAAATCCTTATGTCGCCATTTTTCTTTCTGACTGGTACCATATTGGAGACCCAGTTTGAGTGTCGTACGGGGAAAATAATCTTAGCTTTCAAGAGTTTATTGAGTTCCAACTTTATTTGACCCTCTAAGTTTGGATGTATTTTTCTCAATTTTTGTTGAACTGGTTTCTGTTCGGGAAGCATTGGGATAGTGTGCTGAATAATAGATGTATCATATGTTTTTAGATCATCATATTTCCAAGTGAAAACATGTTTATTCTTTCGTAACAGGCTAATGAATGCTTCCTTTTCTTCTATGGAAAGTCCTAATCCTAAATTAATGTTTTGAGGATTTTGTTCGGTGCCAAGGTTTATTAATTCAAACCTTAAAGTAGAGCTCTGAAGCTTTGTATTAGACACAGGTTTGAACCTATCTTTAATATCGTAAATATCTTCAAGCTTCACTATGCGCTTAGGGATTGAGTTTTCCTCGTGTTTACCTTGCATTTGAGTATCATGCTCATCTTCCTCAATGATTTTATTGTCATAGGATTTTTCAGAGGTTAGAAATTGTAAAATGTCATCATCACGGTTAAACACTCTCCAATTGGTTACATTGTCAGGAATGGATGGCATAAAAAGTAATTCTACTGAAAACCTATCTGGACTATAGTCTTTGGAAGGGAGCAGCTTGGAAGCGACATTGGCTAGCAAGTCGGCTGCCGAATTTTGCGACCTGGGAATAGAAGAAATATTGAATGCTAAAAAATGGGAAGTGAGCTCTTGTACCAGCAATTGATAATGCTTGAGATGGTTCGAAAGACAATGAATTGTATTCCTTACCTGTTTAACAATAATCTCAGAGTCACCAAAGACCTTTAAGTTTTGAACTTTGAGGCCGATCGCTTTGTATAGTCCTTGGACTAGCGCTTCATACTTGGCTGTGTTATTGGTGCATTCAAATTCTAATCTACAGGACAGCATTGTTTTTTCTCCTTGCGGGATGACCAAAATGCATCCTGCTCCTGATCCTTCGTTGGACTTAGATCCATCAAAATATAAAGACCAAAATAATGAATTATCTATAGTTTTTGTTACAACATTCTCAGTAACATTAACACATTTAGACCTGTCGGTCTGTGAAAAGTTTTCAATTTGTGATGCGAAATTGTTGACTGAGAAAGGGGATGGCTGGGCAATATAATTGCCGAAAAATGACTCGGAAGAATAATTTCCTAGGATATTGTTGTTGAACGCGACTGGTTGATTTTCTTTTTCAAATTCTGTAACAGTGTGTGTCATGTGTTTCTCTCGATCAATCCTTATTTGATTGGGCTTTCCCTTATAGGGGAGCCATATATGGGACCAATCGGTGGAGATATACCCATGGATTTTTTCTGACCAATCCCTGCTTAAAATTAACCCATAGAATTCAGGTATATCGTCAACTAGAATATCAATCCTTTGGACTATTCTTGGATCTGCCGATAACCTGATCGTTATATATTTTATTTCCCCTAGAACTTGAAATTTAGTTCTATCTAACTGCACAATGTGAATATAAGACTTCTGGGGTTCTATATTCAGTTTGGAGCAAACTGAAGCAGGCATTATATTCGAGGATGCCCCAGAATCAATTAAGCAGTTGTGTAGATTTTGATTGTAAATTTCATAAGTTAAGAGGAAAGAAGGGGTATGGGAGTTTGATCTATCTCCAATCAGAATTGTGTCAGTTGCCTCAACTCTACCAGAAGGGGGTTGTCCCAAGTCGCTTGCAGCTTTAGTGGTGGGGAGAGGTGAAGAAGGGACAGCGTTAAGTTCTTTGAGTAGTAATTTCTGCTGATGTTTTAATTTACTAAGTTCAAACATGGTGATGTTTGCCTTCGTTTTCTTCATGTCATCGACAATATTATAATCCATCGAATCGGAAACTACAAATGTCTTAGATGATGAAGGTGTAGTGGAGGATGATGGCTGATTGTCAGATACTGTTGCGGATGGCTTCCTAGCGGGTACCTTTTCTTTTGCAGTACTGGTTCCAGCACTCCTTTTCCTTGGATTAGCTTGAATTGGTTCGGGAGTACCTTTACTCCTTGTAGTGATAGGAAAGGCTTCTTGCTCAGCGTCAGTATCGGAATTAGGGAGTATAAAGTCCCACATCCCGTGAAATTCAACTACTTCCTCTTCTTCTTCTTCAGATGGTGTAACTGTTTCTTCTTCTTATTCGTCCTCAGGATCCGAGTCTGTGTATGATATGACATTTGGAGGCTTGGACTCGGGTTTCTTGAAATTCCTATATGGTTTCTTTGTTGAAGATTCTGATACTTGTTTCTTTATTTCGACCATTTCGTTCGACATGGTTTTAAGGACTTTCTGAAGGCCCTCCATGTCGTATGGATCCTTAGTGATCTTTTTCTTCGAGTCATCTTTAAAGGACACTTTTTTAGATTTTCGTTCTTCTAAGGCAGTTTTATTTTCTAAGGCGATTACTCTTTTTTCCACAGTGAGTGCTTCCTTCATGTTTTCGGCCAATGTAGGCTGTTTAGCCTAATCGACAAATATAGCTATGTTCGAAGGCAAAGAAGTGATATACCACTCGCTTCTAACTTGTTCGCTTGGCTTATCATCAGTGGGGATTTTGTTCAAGAGTTTGTTGAATCTGGAGTTGAACTCCTTAATGGGTTCTCTTGACTCGATCCTTAAATTGGAAAGGTCATGGACAAGTGTAGCTAAGGATCTGTCATCTCCGTATTTGGTGAGAAACTGTTCCTGGAAGATAT
Organism: Pinus taeda; assembly: GCA_000404065.3. Lineage (NCBI taxonomy): Eukaryota > Viridiplantae > Streptophyta > Pinopsida > Pinales > Pinaceae > Pinus > Pinus taeda. The sequence continues at coordinate 21,883 of APFE030141366.1, read as the reverse complement.
TCCAACTCGTGATGGATCCAGAGGGCAAGGAAAAATACCAAGACCCTGCAGATCCTTGTAGTGAATAGGGAAACAATCTTACTACCACATCTTTTTCAGTGACTCCTTTTAGATTGACTGACAGCATAAAATTGTTTATATGTTCTTCTGCCAAAGTTCCAGCATCTGGATTGAACTTGGGTAACCATTTTTCGGGGTAATCGGGTAAAGGATGTAAAGGTGCAGGCATGGTGACTGCACCAGGACTTCTCCATGGTCTTTGGGCCATTTTAGGATTACCAAAGATTGCTTGTGGTGTTCCAGGTGCTTGAGGGGGAGGTGGAAGTACAGACTGAAAAGATTGCAATGTTTGAGATGAAGTCCCTTGGTGAACAATGATATGAAGTGGTGAAGTGGGTGTTTGACTTCGCACAGGTGATGATGAAATGGAAGATGATGGAGAAAAGGTTTCGCTACCAGAACCTTCCGCGGTCTTTTTGATCCTTTTCCTTTCGGGTAAAGGAAACTCGAGTGGTTCAATACCTAGCTTTTCGCTTTGGAGTCTGGTAAGGTGAGGGGGTAAGCAAAATTGCGAAGTCTAATTGCCTTGTGATACTTCAGATCTAGGAGGCGAAATTGAGAAGCCCTGAAGTTTCTGGATGATGGATTGAACTTCAGGGGACTCCGGACTTAAGTGTTCTGAAGTATGATGTAATTGAGCAGTTGTGGTTGATTCTTCTTCGTCTTGTCTGGATACTGGAGATTCAAAATGCGAACGAGATGTCCGAGGAGAGGTGGAGGGTGAATTACTCTTTGAATGGTTTGTAGGTGTTGGCTTACTCGCCATTCATAGCGGATGGCCCTCCTTCTAGCGTCAGAAATGTTGCGGCCTCAAAAATCGTTGCAACAACATTGGGGGATAACCACCCGGTCCAGACCTTAGTATAGCTCCTTTTTCGTTTGGGATGGTGGCTCCAACTGGAGATAATGGGACCAGTTTCCCGGTAGTAAAATAAAAGGGATGGATGGGTGATGAATAGTTTTCTTTAGTGATAGGCGACTAGCTTATTCTATTGACAAAAATAGGGAAACTAATACTAATCCCGGGAACAACTTATTCATTCGGAATGCAGCGTTAAATAATCTTTATCTATCTAACAGGCATGTAGATGACTCTATAAAATAAATAAGAGATATTCAATCATTAAAAGATTACTTCATATGAATAGTCACAATGAAGCAATAAATGCAAATTACTGCATTCACTGTTTATATCATCGATACATATATACAATTGAAAGGGAAGCATGCGATAAACAACCAATAGTGGAATGCATAAAGGATGTTGCGAAAAGCAAATATATATATAAGCAATAATAGCAAGAGCGATTTAAATAACAATTCATATAACAGGAATGAGTACAGACGTAGATAATAGTACCATGTGAGCTGCCGATCAATCCCAAATATCAATCGCTATTCAAAATTCCTTCTTCAACACAGAAATGCTTTTAAACAATGACGGTAGTGCACATTTGCATAAAAGCCTTCCTCATTAAAATCAGAATAATTGGTCCAGTTTCATAAAAGAATATCCCTGAAGTACAATAGTGCAACTTCAGGGTTTAATTCATATACAAAACTTTACGACCCTTTCTAAATGGATGAAAGGGTCTATAAATACTACTAAGCTAGAAAAAATCTATGAAACAATATCCTACTAAATTGGCATCAATAAATGCTATCTATCTCCTTGGGGGCGATCTGGCAGTCGGCGATGTGAATCATGACTTGGGCTGCTTGCCTTTAAACCTGAGCTGGCTTATCGCAAGCATTGGCTCCGCTTCGGGTGGTCTGTTGAGGCGCAAGCTGAGTTGGGCAGCAAAGGTGGCATCCTGAATATCGGGTATGATATACCCGGTAGCATCTGTGAGGCATTTTAAGGCGTCTCTTTGGATGTGCGGCTTCACTAAGAAGAACCAATAGGCATCCCATGTTAAACTGTTGATCCCCGCGATTAATCTTCCATTTTTCTCCAGCTCTGGGTAGCATGAATGCTCCAACATCTTTGTTGCTGTTAATTGGCCTGGAGTACATTGGGAAATCATGTTAGACAAATAAAGCGGATTATTTACTAATTCAACCAAATTACCAGTGGTTGCCTTGCATCTAAAAATCGCTCTTTCTGCCTTCATTAACTGTGATTGCCATTCTGTGAATAATATTTCCTTGTGCGATTCTAGAATTCTTGGTAGGTTAGTTGCATGGCCCTGATCGGAATCTTTCCATTCCAGGAAATTTGTCAGCGTTTCTTCAGCCTGATCCAAATCTGTCCTTGCCTTTTCTACCTTTTCGCTTATGGATGCTACTAAGTCGCACAATGGATCTGCCTGGGTAATTTGCTGACATAGGAGTTTAACTTGATTTAACAATGCTTTATTTAATTGAAGTGCCTCTGCTTTAAACTCATCTACCTGAGGGAGCTTTTTCATTTGCTCAATTTGAGTTGATAATTGAGCGATTTGTTCATCTTTGGATTTTATCATTCCCTCAGTGATATTTTCAATTGCGCCAATGCTGCTGATAGATCCTTTTGCCTTTGGATTGTGCTCTCGTCAATCCTCTCTTTATCCTCTTGTAATTGCTTAGTCAGCTGATAACTATTTTGCTGTTGTACTTGCAATTCCCTACTCCACCTGCTCTGCCTTCTGCTGCGCTTCCGATAATTGAGCCTGTAGCGAAAAGATGTCTTGATCTTTCGCTTTTAATAGACTGATCACCTCCGATGCTTTATCAATAGTTGCCGCCGAATATGCTCCAGCGTATTGCGATAGCTTTGTTAAGTCATCGGAGGGATCAAATTCTTCCTTCCACACAACATTGCCCGTTACTGTTAATTCAGGGAATAAAGAAGGTTGATCAGCCCTTCTTCTCTTCCTCTGTCGTTTTACAATAGCTTTATGCTTTGGGCTGTAGAATACATCCAAGGGGGGAATCTCTTCTATTTGCAAAATGATTTCACCCGATGGATCCTTAGGAATTATTTCTGTTTCCTTTGATTTGGGTGGGTCGCTGGTTTCGCTCGAAACCTGTTTTGATGTCGCTTCCTGTGTGTCACCCTCTTTAGAAATCTCATCATCTTTAGAGCATTCTAGGTTGCCGATGATTGATTTGAATTGCTGCCATTGCTGGAGCAAATTCAGATCAATTTGTGTATCATCATTAACTTTCGAGCCGCCCTCTTCTTGAGTTCTCGCCTGGGTTTCATCCTGTCGCTGCACATTTGCCTGGATTTCTTCCTACCTCTGGTTATGCACTTCCTCCTGCTGCTTTGATGTAGTAGGAGGTTCCTTATTACTTTGCTGCTCAGGCTCGCTTGGTTTTGTCGTCGTTGAAGTAGTCGCTAACAGGTCTAGAGGCAGAGTTTGCAACCTCTATTCTCTAATTCTGTTAAATTCGGCTAGCCCCTCATCCTTGTATTCATTTATGGAAAGTGATTTAACTTGATATAGCGACTCGGTCGATGCAAATAAATCCTCAGTATTCTTTGTGCTCGAACTTGGCCAATTTGGCTTGGTCGAGCGCATTGTAAGCGATTTTCCTTGGATCGTACTGCCTGCTTGGTAGAGTAGCTAGAGTCAACGAATTTATCTTCCCAGCTTCCTTCTATGCATGTTTGATATCATGCAGAGTGTAAATACCGATTCGCAAGGGAAAGGAAGGCCAGACATACTTCTTTGCTTTCTTCAGGGTCTGAGTAACCCCATCGGCATTGATTTGATAAGCTACTTCCCTGGCAAGTAACTTATCAGGGATGTATAGTGGAAGCACATGGGGCTTGGCCTGACTGCCAAAAAATCTAATATAGGTGAACTTCTCTTCTCCAAACCAACTTGCTACGGCAGTTAAATCTACCCCTGCTTGTTTAGAAATCCTCGGGGCAGGCTTATCAAAAATGGAGTAATGAATCGGCAACATGAAATCGTTGCAGATTTGATACAAGTGGTGTTTGTAGTTTGTCTTCCACAACTTTTGATGATATATGTGGATGGGTGTGGGGTCTTGCGACATCCACCTCCATCCGAGCACAGGGAATTCAGAATTAAAACATAAAACGTCTAACACATAGGCACTGTAGTAAAATGGCGGAATGAACCTCTCTGTGACGCGAGAATTAAATCTGAAATTAAGAATGGAAGTGGCTAACTTATCGGATAATATATCCGCCCAATCCATTATCTCGCCACTACATGCCGCCTCCATTAAGGGGACCATTTCTATGGTAAAATTGGCGCAGTCATGTCATCCCCATAGTCTACACATCATAATCCCAGCATAGAAGTAAGGAGAACATAGAGAATCGACTGAGTACTTGCCCGAGGATTCGTGCTTATGCTTTGATGGATTTTGTCTCCAGCCTCGAATTGGTTCGGACTCGGTCTCATTTTCTGCTCAGAACTTCTCCAGGAATGTTGTGTTATACTTCTTCTCTTCTACCGGTAAATGATACATTTGCCTTAAATCTTCGGCTTGAAAAGAACCGAAAATCCTCCCATCTATAGTGCTGAACGTTCTATCGGTAATTGGGATCTCTTGGATTGCCCACCTTACCACATCCGTATATGGGAGAATTTGCTCCCAGGCCGCTATTCTGTGAAGAAAGGAATTGGGCAAGTCTTTTAGATTAGCCTTATATTTTCTAGTACTGTCGCATGAGACTTGTATTCCCGTCACCCTCGGCTCCTCGGCTTCAATCAAGTTATATGTTCCTTGCCAAGTGGCTCTGGTAAGTCCAAGGCACGTAGTGTCCGATATAAGCCCTTTCTTTTTACTGTCTGGATCAACAACACATTGCCCTGCGGCTGGTGAAGCGGAAGGCATTGTAGTCTTTTTGGACTTCTTTCCCATTCCACTCAAATCTATCTCTGCGGGAGAATTTTGCACAGAGAGAAAGATAGGCGTAATACAGGAAAAAATAACATGAATAGAATAGACTGAGGTACATATATCTTGATAATTTCATGGTGATCGATTGACTTAAGACGGCTTCGGATCAAATCTGTGAATAGATCGCAAGCTTGCTGTTTTCATTAAATGGCTGTTAAGGCCTGTCAATCTCATTAATACCAGTCGCTTCGGTTAATGGCCGAATGATTTATTTAAAGCATGCCTTGGGCGATTTGGCGGTTGAATGCGGATGAAGGGCTTTTCGAAAGATAGTGTCTTAATTACGAATAAATCGTATTAAACTACCTTTATGGTTTTACTTTGAAAACTGTGCTTATGCCCTTTTCGCAATCGGGCGTCGGGAAAATCATAAGTCATTGTTTTGGTTCCATTTGGAATCCCCGATCGCCGATAGCGATATTGCATCGCGTCGGGAGTAACGAGTGGGGTGGTTAAGAATGTGTGCATGGTGAATCGCCAATCGCCGATAGCGATGTCGCATCGCATCGGGGCGAGAGGGAGCTTATTTGCGTTTAGGCATTATGGCCGATTGTTGTTTTCCGATTGTCAATATCGCATCACATCGGAGCAGGGTGTCTTTAATTGTGTTACTTTATGCTTCACCGATACCCGATAGCGATTTCGCATCGGAGCAAATCAAAATGTCCTCAAGTTGTGTTCCCTTTGTCATTGCGATATGCGATCTTGCGATCGCTTTATCGCAATGACAAAAGATAAATCGTTTTACGTTAAGGTTTTTGATTGGTTTATTGGAGAGGCCTTTTGGTGATGTTTTCTTTTATTTCTTTGGGCCTTTTAGAGTAGAACTTAAATTGATACCAATTAAAAACAAAAATTAAAAAGGGGGCCATTTCATATTATGGTTTTGGAATAATAATGACATGAAATGGGGGGTTGTTGTAGGGCGCAACACAATGCTGAAGAGAACTTCATCTGCTAGGCATAACTGGATGGTACTGAGAGCTCAGGCATCCAAGTCCTCCCATTCTTAAGTAGTCATGGTAACACGTTTCTTAGTTGCCCCATCCAATGCCTTGTGCAACCCTTGTTGCACAAGCAAATCCCTAACATTCAGTTTCCAAAGAGCAAGAAACTGAATTTGGATTGGAATTTGTTATTCAACAATGACTCTCCACACATTACATTTCATTGGCATTTTTTAGTTTTATATCATCGACTGTCATTACGTAACTGATATTTTGGTATAAAACTATCTAGTTACATTTTACCCAAAGTTACTAAGTTATTGTCAAACTAACAAACTCCACCTTGACAACAATTTTCCTAATCCCTTGCCCATGCCCATTCATCATCTTTTCTACAAGCCAAGAGAAGCTACACACCACCACAACTTCTCTACTGTAACTTGCTTTGCGAATATCTCTGTACAATTCTCTCATGTATGGACCTTTTAAAGAACTAATTTTCCCCCATCGATCACATGTCTCAGAAAATGATACCTTACATCAATGTGCGTGGTTCTACTATGATAGGTAGGGTTTGTATTCAAGTGAATAGCACTTTGACTATCACAAAGTACATTCATTTTCTCCTATATTCTTCAATTTCATTGAGCAGACCCTTTAACCAGATTGCTTTTTTACTGGCATCTGAAGCAGTAATATATTTGGCTTTGGTAGTGGACAACGCAACTGTTTCTTGAAGCTTTGACATCCAACCTATTGCTCCACCTGCAAGAGTAAAGACATAACCTGTAGTAGATCATATTTTTTCCAAATCACCTGCATATTCAACATCTACATATTCGCAGACTGATCCTTCACTACCATTAAAGATGATGCTATGGTCACTTGTGCCCCTTAGATATCGAAGCACCCATTTCACTGCTTGCCAATGTTCTTTACCTGGATTTGCCATGAACTTACTGACAACTCCAATTGCATGTGAAATCTCAGGACTTGTAGATACCATCGCATACATTAAGTTGCCTACAACATTTGCATATGGTACATGAGACATATACTGCTTTTCTTCATGAGCTCTAGGACTCAAAACCAAAGAAATCTTAAAATGGGAAGCTAGTGGAACATTAACAGGTTTCACATTGTTCATAGAGAACTTTTCAAGTACTTTCTCCACATACTTCTACTGTGATAACCAAAGCTTACCATTTTTCTTGTCTCTATGTATCTCCATTCCCAAGATATGTTTTGCAGCACCACGATCCTTCATATCAAACATCCTAGAGAGTTGAGCCTTTAACATGTTGATCTCTTCCATGCTTTTGCTTGTAATAAGGATATCGTCAACATACAAAGCTAAGATAATGAATATGCCATTGAAACTTTTGAAGTATAAACATTTCTTATAAAGTTCTGGCTCACCATAAAGGAATCAAACTTCTTGTACCATTGTCTGGGAGACTGCCTCAGACCATACAATGATTTCCTCAACTTCCAAACTAATCTTTTGCTGCAACCTCGTACAAAACGTTCTAGTTGTTCCATATATATCTCTTCGTTCAAATCACCATGTAGAAAAGTTGTTTTAACATCTAACTGTTCTAACTCAAGATTAAGCAACACAGTTAGTGCCAACACAGTACGAATAAAAACAAGTTTTACAACTGGAGAAGAAATCTCATGAAAGTTTATACCTTCAACCTGAGAATACCCTTTTGCTACTAGTCTCGCCTTATACCTTTCGATACTTCCATCAACTTTCCATTTCAGCTTGAAGACCCATTTTCATCCAACAACACTTGTCCCTTCGAGAAGCTCTACAAGATCCCAGGTATTGTTCTTGGCTAAGGAGTCCATTTCTTCTTCCATATCCACTTTCCATTCTTTGCTATCTGAATCATCTACTGCTTCTTGATAACAAGAAGGTTCCCCATCTTCAGTAATCAGAGAAAAAGATGAAGCATAATCTTCATACCTTTTTGGAATTTTCCTTTCCCTTGTATACCTTCTTAGAGCAACTGGTTGCTGAACTAGTTTAGAAACTTGCACTCGTTCAAAAGCCTCAACGGCTTCCTTTGTGTCTTCAACACCTTTTTCTCCAGAAGTTTCTCCTTCCTTTCGACTGCCACCGAAAAGTCTATCCTGCAACTAAACTCATTGATTTGGCGATACTTGTTCCTGCTCAATTCTTTCAATAGTTGATTTTAAAAGAGAGGATTCATCAAATGTTACATCTCTACTAATGACTATCTTCCGCAATGTAGGATCCCACAACCTATATCCTTTCACTACATAGTCATACCCAACAAAGACATAACATTTCGACTTTGGATCTAATTTTGAAAGCTGATTTTTCAGAATGAGAGAATAAGCATCACAGCCAAATATCCTCAAATGTGAATAGTCACAAGACTGACCTGTCCAAACTTCTTCAGGAATTTTACAATCAATTGCTACTGAAGGTGATCTGTTAACTAAATAACAAGCAGTAGATACTTCTTCTGCCCACAACTCCTTTTGCAAGTTAGCATTGTTAATCATGCTTCTGGCTCTTTCCATAAGAGTCGGATTCATACGCTTAGCAACACCATTTTGCTGAGGAGTATAAACAACAGTTTTGTGTCTAACAATTCCCTCATCCTTACCATATTGTTCAAATTCAACTGAAGTGAACTCACCACGATTGTCAGTTCTTAAGCATTTAATAGATTTGTCAGTTCTTAAGCATTTAAGACATTTAATACATTACCTTTCCTTTTCAGCATATAGACCCAAAATTTACGGGAGTAATCATCAAGAAACGTTAAAAAATACAGTGCACCTCCATATGACACAACAGGGGATGGCCCCCACAGATCAGAATGAATATAATCTAAAACATCTTTACTATAATGATTTCCAACTTTAAATCTCTATTTACACTGTTTTCCATACACACAATGTTTACAGAAATCAGACTTCAAGGATTTCAGACTGGGAAGAGATTTACGTTTCATCAGCATGTGAAGACCCTTCTCGCTCATATGACCCAATCGTTGATGCCATAGATGAGTACCTACTTTTCCTTTTCTGATGGAACTACTGCTTCACTGATCTAATGACTTCCTTTTAACCTGTAAAGATTTCCGACCTTTTCTGCCTTCATAACCACAAGGGCTCCTTTAAAGACTTTCAAGACGCCATCCTGACCTGTAAAATTATAACCATCTGAATCCAACACTCCCAAAGAAATCAAATTTTTCTTCAAATGAGGTACATGTCTAACACTAGTTAATGTTCTAACTGTGTTATCATACATCTTAATCTTGATATCTCCCATCCCAACAGTCTGACATGACACACTGTTAACCATAAACACAGAACTACCGTTTACATTTTCATACGAGGTAAACCAATTTCTATGTGGGCACATGTGATGTGAAGCACCAGAGTCTAACAGCCAGCTATCTAAACCCTGAGAGACATTACATTCAGGTGAAGTTTCATCAATCATACATAATTCTTCAAGATATAAAACTTCGTCTATCATACCTGAATCAACCTTATTCACATCGTTCTTCAGGTTTTCGAATTCCTTTCATTTCCAACAGTCCTTCTTCAAGTGTCCAATTTTATTGCAGTTCCAACATTTTTCCTTACACTTCTTTCCCTTCGATTTCGATCTGGAAGACCCCCTTGGTTTTTCTCCTCTTTCCTTTCAGCATCCTCTAGCTACCATGGCTTCTGATGCAGTTGTTTTAGTGATGGATTTCCTTTGTACTTCTTCAGATAGGAGAGCTCCCATGACTCATTCAAATTTCGAAGAATCAGCAGTGCTCAAGTTGATTGAAGTTACGAAGTGATCCCATAATTTAGGCATAGAACAAAACAAAGTTATGGCTTTATCTTCTTCCTGTATTTTAACTTCCATATTTATTAATTGAAATATTACTGTATTAAAAACATTCAAATGTTCTGCAACGTTTGAACCTTCTTTCATTCGGAGATTGTATAACTATATTTTCAGATAAATTATGTTGGTTAATGACTTTGTCATATAGAGTTTTTCAAGTTTTTCCCACAATACTGACAGTGTAGTCTCTTCAACAATGTTGAAGAGAACTTCATCCGGTAGGCATAACCAGATGGTACTGAGAGGTCGGGCATCCAATTCCTCCCAGTCTGAAGTAGTCATGGTAGCAGGTTTCTTAGTTCCCCATCCAATGCCTTGTGCAAACCTTGTTGCACAAGCAAATCCCTAACCTTTAGTTTCCAAAGAGCAAGAAACTGAATTTGGATTGGAATTTGTTATTCAACCATGATTCTCCACACATTACATTTCATGGGCATTTGTTAGTTTTATATCATCGACCGTCGTTACATAACTGATATTTCGGTATAAAACTGTCTAGTTACATTTTACCCAAATTTACTAATTCGTTGTCAAACTAACAAACTCCACCTTGACAACAATTTTCCTAATCCCTTGCCCATGCCCATTCATCATCTTTTCTGCAAGCCAAGAGAAGCTAAACACCACTGCAGCTTCTCTACTGTAACTGGCTTTGTGAATATGTCTGCAGAATTCTCTCATGTATGGACCTTTTGAAGAGCTACTTTTCCGCCATCGATCACATGTCTCAGAAAACGATACCTTACATCAATATGCTTGGTTCTGCTATGATAGGCACGGTTTGTAGCCATGTGAATAGAACTTTGACTGTCACAAAGTACATTAACCTTCTCCTACATTCTTCCAATTTCATTGACCAGACCCTTTAACCAAATTGCTTCTTTACTGGCATCTCAAGCAGCAATATATTCGGCTCCTGTAGTGGACAACACAAATGTTTCTTGAAGCTTTGACATCCAACTAATTACACCACCTGCAAGAGTAAAGACATAACCTGTAGTAGATCTTCTTCTGTCCAAGTCACCTACATAGTCAACATCTACATATCCGCAGACTGATCCTTCACTACCATTAAAGATGATGCTATGGTCACTCGTGCCTCTTAGATATCGAAGCACTCATTTCACTGCTTGCCAATGTTCTTTATCTGGATTTGCCATGAACCTACTGACAACTCCAACTGCATGTGAAATGTCAGGTCTTGTAGATACCATTGCATACATTAAGTTGCCTACAACATTTGCATATGGTACATGAGAAATATACTGCTTTTCTTCATCATCTCTAGGACTCAAAACCGAAGAAAGCTTAAAATGGGAAGCTAGTGGAACATTAACAGGTTTCACATTGTTCATAGAGAACTTTTCAAGTACTTTCTCCACATACTTTTACTGTGATAACCAAAGCTTACAAGTTTTCCTGTCTCTGTGTATCTCCATGCCCAAGATATGTTTTGCAGCTCCAAGATCCTTCATATCAAACGTCCTAGAGAGTTGAGCCTTTAACCTGTTGATCTCTTCCAAGCTTTTGCTTGGAATAAATATATCATCAACATACAAAGCTAAGATAATGAATATGCCATTGAAAATTTTGAAGTATACACAATGATCATCCTCACTTCTTATAAAGTTCCGGCTCACCATGAAGGAATCAAACTTCTTGTACCATTGTCTGGGAGACTGCCTTAGACCATACAATGATTTCCTGAGCTTGCAAACTAATCTTCTGCTGCGTCCTCATACAAAACCTTCTGGTTGTTCCATATATATCTCTTCATTCAAATCACCATGTAGAAAAGTTTTTTTAACATCTAACTATTCTAACTCAAGATTAAGCAACACAGTTAGTTCCAACACAGTACGAATATAAACAAGTTTTACAACTGGAGAAAAAATCTCATGAAAGTCTATACCTTCAACCTGAGAATACCCTTTTGCTACCAGTCTTGCCTTATACGTTTCGATACTTCCATCAACTTTCCGTTTCAGCTTGAAGAGGCATTTGCATCCAACAACACTTCTCCCTTCAAGAAGCTCTAGAAGATCCCAGGTATTGTTCTTAGCTAAGGAGTCCATTTCTTCTTCCATAGCCGATTTCCATTTTTCGCTATCTGTATCATCTACTGCTTCCTCATAATAAGAAGGTTTGCCATCTTCAGTAATCAAAGCAAAAAATGAAACAGAATCTTCATACCTTTTTGGAATTTTCCTTTCCCTTGTATAACTTCTTAGAGCACCTGGTTCCTGAACTGGTTCAGAAACTTGCACTGGTTCAGAAGCTTCAACGGCTTCCTTTTTGTCTTCAACACCTTTTTCTCCAGAAGTTTCTCCTTCCTTTTGACTATCACCGTAAAGTCTAGCCTCCAACTGAACTTGTTGATTTGGTGATACCTATTCCTGTTCAATTCTTTCAATAGTTGATTTTAAAAGAGAGGATTCATCAAATGTTACATCTCTACTAATGACTATCTTCCGCAATGTAGGATCTCACAACCTATATACTTTCATTGCATAGTCATACCCAACAAAGACATAACATTTCGACTTTGGATCTAATTTTGAATGCTGATTTTTCGGAATGAGAGAATAAGCATCACAACCAAATATCCTCAAATGTGAATAGTCACAAGACTGACCTGTCCAAACTTCTTAAGGAATTTTACAATCAATTGCTACTGAAGGTGATCTGTTAACTAAATAACAAGCAGTAGATACTGCTTCTGCCCACAACTCCTTTTGCAAGTTTGCATTGCTGATCACGCTTCTCGCTCTTTCGATAAGAGTCTGATTCATACGCTCAACAACATAAACAATAGTTTTGTGTCTAACAATTCCCTCATCCTTATAGTATTGTTCAAGTTCAACTGAAGTGAACTCACCACCATTGTTAGTTCTTAAGAATTTAATATATTTGCCTGTTCTTTTCTCTACCATTACTTTAAATTGTTTAAAGGAATTTAATACATCAGCTTTCCTTTTCAGCATATAGACCCAAACTTTACGGGAGTAATCATAAATAAACGTTAAAAAATATAGTGCACCTCCATATGACACAATAGGGGATGGCACCCACAGATTAGAATGAATATAGTCTAAAACATATTTACTATTATGATTTCCAACTTTAAATCTCTGTTTACACTGTTTTCCATACACACAATGTTTACAGAAATCTAGCTTCAAGGATTTCAGACCGGGAAGAGATTTACATTTCATCAGTACGTGAAGGCCTTTCTCGCTCATATGACCCAATCATTGATGCCATAGACGAGTACCTGCTTCTTCCTTTTTTGATGCAACTGCTCCTTCACTGATCTGAGTACTTCCTTTTAACCTGTAAATATTTCCGACCTTTTCTACCTTCACAACCACAAGCGCTCCTTTAAAGACATTAAGGACGCCATCCTGACTTGTAAACTTATAACCATCTGAATCCAACACTCCCAAAGAAATCAAATTTTACTTCAAATAAGGTACATGTATAACACTAGTTAATGTTCTAATTGTGTTATCATACATCTTAATCCCGATCTCTCCCATCCCAACAGTCTGACCTGACACATTGTTACCCATAAACACAGAACTACTGTTTACATTTTCATACGAGGTAAACCAATTTCTATGTGGGCACATGTGATGCGAAGCTCCAGAGTCTAACAGCCAACTATCTAAACCTTGAGAGACATTACATTCAGGTGAAGTTTCATCAATCATACATAATTCTTCAGTAGATAAAACTTCATCTATCATACATGAATCAACCTGATTCGCTTCATTCTTCGGGTTTTCGGATTCCTTTCGTTTCCAACAGTCCTTCTTCAAGTGTCCAATTTTATTGCAGTTCCAACATCTTTCCTTACACTTCTTTCCCTTCTATTTCGATCTGGAAGACCCCCTTGGTTTTTCTCCTCTTTCCTTTGAGCGTCCTCTAGCTACCATGGCTTCTGATACAGTGGTTTCAGTGTTGGATTTCCTTCATACTTCTTCAGACAGGAGAGCTCCCACGACTCATTCAAATTTGAAAGAATCAGTAGTGCTCAAGATGAGTGAAGTTATGAAGTGATCCCATGATTCGGGCAGAGAACACAACAAAGTTATGGCTTTATCTTCTTCTTGTATTTTAACTTCCATATCTGTTAATTGACATATTAGTGTATTAAAAACATTCAAATGTTCTGTAAATTTTGAACCTTCTTTCATTCAGAGACTGTATAACTGTCTTTTCAGATACATTTTGTTTGTTAATGACTTTGTCATACAAAGTTTTTCAAGTTTTTCCCACAATCCTAATGCTGTAGTCTCTTCAACAATGTTGAAGAAAACTTCATCCGCTAGGCATAACTTGATGGTACTGAGAGCTCGGGCATCCAAGTCCTCCCAGTATGAAGTAGTCATGGTAGCAGGTTTCTTAGTTGCCCCATCCAATGCCTTGTGCAACCCTTGTTGCACAAGAAAATCCCTAACCTTCAGTTTCCAAAGAGCAAGAAACTGAATTTGGATTGGAATTTGTTATTCAACAATGATTCTCCACACATTACATTTCATGGGCATTTGTTAGTTTTATATCATCGACCGTCGTTACGTAACTCATATTTTGGTATAAAACTGTCTAGTTACATTTTACCCAAAGTTACTAATTCATTGTCAAACTAACAAACTCCACCTTGACAACAATTTTCCTAATCCCTTGCCCATGCCCATTCATCATCTTTTCTGCAAGGTAGGAGAAGCTAAACACCACCGCACCTTCTCTACTGTAACTGGCTTTGTGAATATGTTTGCACAATTCTCTTGTGTATGGACCTTTTAAAGAACTACATTTCCGCCATCGATCACATGTCTCAGAAAATGATACCTTACATCAATGTGCTTGGTTTTGCTATGATAGGCAGGGTTTGTAGCCAAGTGAATAGCACTTTGACTGTCACAAAGTACATTCACTTTCTCCCGCGTTCTTCCAATTTCATTGACCAAACCCTTTAACTAGATTGCTTCTTTACTGGCATCTGAAGTAGCAATATATTTGGCTTCGGTAGTGGACAACACAACTGTTTCTTGAAGCTTTGACATCCAACTAATCGCTCCACCTACAAGAGTAAAGACATAACCTGTAGTAGATCTTATTTTGTCTAAATCACCTGCATAGTCAGCATCTACATATCCGCAGACTGATCCTTCACTACCATTAAAGACAATGCTATGGTCACTTGTGCCTCTTAGATATCGAAGCACCCATTTCACTGCTTGGCAATGTTCTTTACCTGGATTTGCCATGAACCTACTGACAACTCCAACTTCATGTGAAATGTCAGGTCTTGTAGATACCATCACATACATTAAGTTGCCTACAACATTTGCATATGGTACATGAGACATATACTGCTTTTCTTCATTAGGTCTAGGACTCAAAATTGAAGAAAACTTAAAATGGGAAGCTAGTGGAACATTAACAGGTTTCACATTGTTCACAGAGAACCTTTCAGGGAATTTCTCCACATACTTCTACTATGATAACCAAAGCTTACCATTTTTCTTGTCTCTGTGTATCTCCATGCCGAAGATATGTTTTTCAGTTCCAAGATCCTTCATATCAAACGTCCTAGAGAGTTGAGCCTTTAACCTGTTGATCTCTTCCAAGCTTTTTCTTGCAATAAGCATATCGTCAACATACAAAGCTAAGATAATGAATATGCCATTGAAACTTTTGAAGTATACACAATGATCATCCTCACTTCTTATAAAGTTCTGGCTCACCATGAAGGAATCAAACTTCTTGTACCATTGTCTGGGAGACTGCCTCAGACCATACAATGATTTCCTCAGCTTGCAAACTAATCTTCTGCTGCGACCTCGTACAAAACGTTCTGGTTGTTCCATATATATATATCTTCATTCAAATCACCATGTAGAAAAGTTGTTTTAACATCTAACTGTTCTAGCTCAAGATTAAGCAACGTAGTTAGTGCCAACACAGTATGAATAGCAACAAGTTTTACAACTGGAGAAAAAATCTCATGAAAGTTTATACCTTCAACCTGAGAATACCCTTTTGCTACTAGTCTCGCCTTATACCTTTCGATACTTCCATATACTTTCCGTTTTAGCTTGAAGACCCATTTTCATCCAACAACACTTCTCCCTTCGGGAAGCTCTACAAGGTCCCAGGTATTGTTCTTGGCTAAGGAGTCCATTTCTTCTTCCATAGCTGCTTTCCATTTTTTTCTATCCGAATCATCTACTGCTTCCTGATAACAAGGAGGTTCCCCATATTCAGTAATCAAAGCAAAAGATGAAGCAGAACCTTCATACCTTTTTGGAATTTTCCTTTCCCTTGTATACCTTCTTAGGGCAACTGGTTGCTTAACTGGTTCAGAAACTTGCACTCGTTCAAAAGCTTCAACGACTTCCTTTGTGTCTTCAACACCTTTTTCTCCAGAACTTTCTCCTTCCTTTTGACTGTGTTACAGTCCCACCCTAACCCCCTTATCTATGTAATGGGACCACGTCATAGTCAAGAGTCAATAAAGCCCATATTAATAATTGTAAGTGGTTAATCTGCAATTAATAACGGAACCACAATTAGTTGCAAATGGGTCGTAGTATTAGATAGATGGTATTAATAATACACGGTATTGGCCCGTGGTATTGCACGTAGGAGTCATATATAAAGGATAGAAACTCCCTGCAAGGAGCATCCTGTCTTATTTTGTAATCGAGCTCTGCTCTATTGGAGGTTGCCCCCTCGAAGAGGCAAGTGAACATTACTCTCTGAATAATAAATTCATTGCTATTCTGTGTTCTGGGTATCGTTTCTTTGCATATTCTGTATTCTGGGTCTCTTTTCTTCGCATATTCTGTATTTGGGTATCAATTACAGGTTAAGAGCATAACAAGTGGTATCAGAGCACTTTCCAGGGCCGGTGGGATCTCCATTTAGTAGCAATTTTTTTTTTTTTTTGGCTCGAGACATGTTCCGGCATCTTTAAACCACGAGATGTGTCGTTGAGCGCATACATCTACAGATTTGGGGAGGCATGCATGCAGGAAATACAAGAGGTGGTCACGTCTATTGGACTCGTAACCCCTGTGGGTACCCCTTCGAGTAGTAGCGCATTAGACAGAACCGCGCACGGACTGTCGTCCACGTACCCTCTGAGTATATCGGAAGCCCCATAGGCTCCCTAAAAACCTCGCCATAGATAAACCAGCGACTGTCTTGCGGCTACAGTACACCGAGAACAACACTCGGAGAGATTACTCGCCCGTACGATAGGGTAGTCAGGTGGTACGGCTAAGGGTACAGTCGACTCTCCTTAGTTAGAGCCCTGAAACATTGGGCCGAGTACTACTGCCACACCCTTATGTATATTGCGATCTGTAGCACCTGACACTCCTCAAGACCCTAGTTTCCTTTTTTACTCATCATCTCTTCCAGATCCGATTGAGAAAAGGAGTGCAGTAGCAGCAGACATCGGTCCCAATCAGCCAGTTCCGATCTATTAGATTCATCAGATCTGCCAAAGCAGTCAGTTCAGCCGTCCAGCACTAGCCAATCCGCCATTCAGATCTCTCAGATCCACCAGACCAGAAGCGTTGTGAAGGGTTCCTATACCAGGGTATAATTTTCGCAGGACTTTTGGCCGCATTGACATTTTGAGGATTTGGCGACTGCAGTACTGATCAAGGAGTAAAACTCTGCTAGGAGTAAAAAAAAAAAAAGTCTGAGATCTTCCAGGACGCTTATTGGTGATATATCCCATTAAAATCAGGACGACGAGCTGAGCATGGTGGTACCATTCAATTAATTGGGAAAAAAATTTTGGCAGTCCCAATTTTTCATCAGGTCAGTGTATGGTAGCAACTAGAGCTCAAGTGATGGCCAATGAAAGGATGGACAAATTGGAAGAAACTGTGAACGAAATCCAAACTCAGCTTAGCAGACTAGATTTGGATAGAATGAACACAGAGCTTAGAGGAGTAAGTATCT
Source organism: Pinus taeda (assembly GCA_000404065.3). Classification (NCBI taxonomy): domain Eukaryota; kingdom Viridiplantae; phylum Streptophyta; class Pinopsida; order Pinales; family Pinaceae; genus Pinus; species Pinus taeda. The sequence continues at coordinate 4,135 of APFE030141366.1, read as the reverse complement.
AGCTACAGAAATTGCAGGGAAAAGGCAAGGAGGATCTTATGTCAAACGGCAAGGAACAAGCCCACGAGGAGGAGTATAATGGCCATGAAGGCATTTACGGTGAATCTAGCCACTCTCCTCACGTCTGGAACACCCATCCACCACCCAGTCAGCGATGTCCTAAGTTGGATATGCATAAATTTGACGGTTCTCACGTGTCCGCATGGCTAGCACAAATGGACTAGTATTTCAAATTGAATCATATCCTAGATGATGCGACTAAGGTTATGTTGGGGAGCATGTACTTCGACAATGAACGGTGGCAATGGTGGGAATGGCATCAGCGTTGCAATGGATATTTTAGGACTTGGACCCAATTTACCAAAGCTCTTTGAGATCGCTTTGAACAAGAAGACTCTTATTTGGGTCGTCTCACTAAGCTTCGACAGACTAGTACAGTGGAGGAATATATTAATGCTTTTGAAAGCTTAGCTTTCCGCACTAAGGGTCTCACAGATGAGTTCTACACGGAATGTTTTATCAGCGGCTTAAAGAAGCCATCAAAGCTCAAGTTCTACTTCACCACCCTCCCACGTGGACGGAGGCTTTCCAGGTAGCTCGTAAGGTGGAACGTGCATTAGCAGCCCAATACAGTCGCCCAAATTTACCCGCTAAAGGTCGTCCCCCATAGGCGCAGAACACAACTCAAACACTTAAGGTCCAAAAGGTGTCCCCTGCAGAAATGGCCGAAAGAAGGAAGCAAGGACTATGTTACCACTGCGATGAAAAATACTCCCCATGTCATAAATGTAAGGAGCCCAAATTCTTTCAAATAGATGCCACTGACTACAACTCAACAGAGGAAGATCCTCCACTTGAGGAACATGAGCCGCTAGAGGACGACAACCAACAGGACAATGTCTCTGACGAACCCATTATTTTGTTGCATGCCTTGGCAGGGATTACTTCCACTCAAACGCTCAAAATCAGAGGGTTTATTAAACATCGCCCAGTAGTAGTCTTGACTGATAGTGGAAGTACACATAATTTCATCCATCAAAAAGTCGCAAAAATAGTGCATTGCTTTGTCCGAGCAATTTCTAACTTCTAAGTTTAAATTGTAGATGGAGGCACAATGAAATGTGAAGGTCGTCGTGAAAATGTCAAACTTCAAATGGGGGATTATCAGTTGAAAACCCACATGTTTTCCATACACATGGGGGGTTGTGACATTGTCCTCGGCGCTGACTGGCTCCGCACTCTTGGGCCAATCACAATGGATTTCCAGGAGTTGTATATGAGTTTTAAGCAGAACAACCACACACATACCCTCAGAGGACTCCAGGCGGGAGCCCCCTCTATCATAAGCTCGCATAGGATGGAAAAATTGTTAAAAAAGGGCAATCATGGAGTGGTAGCCTCAATTTAATGCCATCCAGGGAGTTGAAACCAAGCAGCCGCCACTTCATCCTGAGATGCAACAGATTTTAAATAACCATATGCCGGTCTTTGACAAGCCTCAAGGGATTCCACCCTTGCAAGGGGAACATGATCATAGCATTACCTTGGTTCCAGAGGCCCAACCCCCAAATGTGCGCCCATACAGATATCCATTCACCCAAAAGAACAAAATAGAAAAAATCATCAAGAAACTTTTGGAAGCAAGGGTCATTTGTCCCAGCATCAGTCCTTACTCATCCCCAATGGTCATGGTGCTACAAAAAGATGGGGCGTGGCGGATGTGTCCTGACTTCAGGGCCCTCAATAAGTTGACAGTCAAAGATAAATTTCCCATCCCGATGATTGATGATTTGCTGGATGAACTCAATGGGGCTCAACTTTTCACGAAGTTGGATCTTCGCTCAGGCTACCACCAGATTCACATGAAGGAAGTCGACATCCCCAAGACTACTTTCAGAACTCATGAAGGCCACTATGAATTCCTGGTCATGCCATTTGGTCTTTGTAATGCCCCCTCTACTTTTCAGAGCCTTATGAACCACATTCTCAAGCCATATCTAAGGAAATTTGTCCTTGTCTTCTTCAATGACATCCTCATCTATAGTTGCACTTGGGGTGCACATCTTCAGCATGTAGATCTACTCTTGCAACTGCTCCACAAGCATAAATTATTTGTCAAGATGTCCAAGTGTTCATTTGGCAGGGAAAAGGTAGAGTATTTGGGCCACATTGTGGGGCATGAGGGTGTCAAGGTGGACCCCAAAAAGATCCAAGCAATGCAGGAATGGCCTCACCCTAAGAACTTGAAGAGCTTGCGAGGATTTTTGGGTCTCACGGGCTATTATCGTAAATTTGTCCGCAACTATGGTCGCATAGCGAAGCCACTCACCCAACTCCTAAAGAAAAATTCATTCGTCTGGAATAAGGAAGCACAACACGCCTTTACAGCTCTAAAAAATGCCATGTGTTCCACTCCAGTTTTAGCACTACCTGACTTCACCAAATCTTTTGTCATTGAATGTGATGCTTTGGGGACAGGTATTGGCGCGATTTTAATGCAGGAAGGGTGACCATTGGCCTTCACAAGCCAGCAACTCAGTGGGAAGAATCAGGGCCAATCTACATACGAAAAGGAAATGATGGCCATCTTACATGCAGTAGACACCTGGCGACCTTATTTATTGGGGCGACATTTCCAAATCTGCACAGATCATCACGGTCTTAAATATTTTTTGGAGCAACGCCTATCCTCCCCACAACAAAATAAATGGCTAGCCAAAATGCTAGGATATGATTATGAGATCATTTACAAGAAAGGGAAAGACAATAGTGTAGCAGACGCATTATCTCGCCAATTTGAGGAGGAAAGTACCCTGCTAGCTATTTCCCTCCCCATTCCAGAATGGATTGAAGAAGCTCACAGAGAATGGTTTTCACACCCAGGGATCTCCCAACTCATTTCTCAATTGCAGGCAGATCTAAATTCCACCAAGGGCTACTCGTGGCAGGATGATATTCTTCGCTAGAAGGACAGAGTCGTAATATCACCAGCATCCACCTTCAAAAGTCGCATTTTGGCAGAGATGCACTCATCTACCATTGCAGGACATTCGGGCTTTCAGAAGACGTATGCTCGCACCAGAAGATCATTTTTCTGGACAGGCATGAAAAAGGACATCCTTACCTTCGTAACCGAATGCGATGTCTGTCAACGCCACAAAGGGGAAACCGTCAACACACCTAGCACATTACAACCATTGCCCATTCCGGCATCAATTTGGACAGAAGTTTCTATGGATTTCATTACAGGTCTTCCAAAATCAGGGAACAAGTCAGTCATCATGGTGGTTGTGGACCGATTGTCGAAGTATGCTCATTTCTGCGCTCTTCCCCACACTTTTACACCAACCTTGGTTGCTCAAACTTTCATGGAT
>APFE030141361.1:2551-15252 GCA_000404065.3 Pinus taeda | reverse complement strand
TTTCTTGGCAAAGAACCCTACTTACCATTCAAAGACAAAGCACATTGATGTTCAGTATCACTTTGTGAGGGATATGATAGAAGACAAAAAGGTGTTGCTAGTAAAGGTGGACACTTTGAAGAATATTGCATTTGCATTGACAAAATTTGTGAGCTCTGATAAGTTCTCTTGGTGTAGAGAAGCAATGGGCATCGTAGGGCTGGATAAATGACTAAGCTCTCCTGTGGCCCTCTGTGGAAAGAAAACAACAAGTGGGAGAATGTTGGGTTGTGTTATATTCTTTCCACGACTAGCCCATGTAGTTAACCGGGGGGTTAGAGGGGGGGCAGAGCCCCCCCTGTTGCACTGATTACGTAGCGAGGAAGGGGTCATAGGGGGTTTGAGGGGAACAGGTAACCCCGCCCCCCCTTGGGGTCTGGGGTAGCGCCCTGGAAAATTTTGTTTTTTGGACCCTATATTAGGTTGGGGAGACCTAACTATGGTTTTGTGCATGATTTTCGCACATGGTTTTGGACGCGTTGGTTTCCGGTCCATGGTTTTAGACGCGATGGTTTTCAGTCCATGGTATTGGATGCTTTGACCTGTATAAATATGTATTGTAACATTGAAAGGAACATAATTTAAAATCAAGCTGGTAGTCCCGTTTTTGGGATCCAGGGAAAATCTCTGTGTATATGTGTTTTATGTGTTATGCTCTCGCATTGTTTATTTTTCTGTGTTCTTAGAATTTGTATGCAGGTAATTTCTGTACGGGTTTAAAACCTACAAATGATCATCCTTGTGCACTAACATTTGATTGTAGCTCCAGTATCCATCAAGCAATGACATCCTAGAAGACACAACTACCCTCTGTAGGATATGGTCCATCTTCAGTAGGGGATAATTGTCCTTCAAGGATACTTTGTTTAAATTTCTGAAATCGATACAAAGACGAATTTCCCCAGTCTTCTTTCTTAGTGGCACAAGATTTGACATCCATTCAGAAAAACGAATAGGAACTATAATACCAAATTTGTATAGTCTATTTACCTCTTTCTCAATAGATGGCAATAATTTAGGTTTAATCCCCCTCATCTTTGGACGGAATGGCTTTTGATCAGGCTTAACCGATATAGTGTGTTGAATGATGTTCTTATCATACACCTTTAAATCTGAATAGTCCCAAGCAAATACATAAGAAAATTCTGTCATCAAAGCAATGTACATACTTTTCATCTGAGGAGATAAAGACTTTGACAATTTTACCATCTTGGGCTTGTCTGTTGTTCCAATGTTTACATCTTCAACACCTTTTTCTGTAGGAACCATAGTGGGAATTTTAGTGACATCATCACGATCAAATAACTCTTCCAAAGGTACAAGACCTCGTGGAATTTTATTGTCTTTCAACTGCAACACTTCAACCTCGGTGTCTTCAATTTCCTAATCATTTTCATCACATGCACCATCAATATGGGAATTCAGAAATTTGTCCTCCATCTGCAAAAAGTTATTAATCTACTTGTCACCCCAAATTTTTTTCCAATATCTCAAATTTTCAAGGATAGTTGGGCAGTGTTTGACATGAATTGAATACTTCTTATTGGAGTGGATGGGGATCTTAAACATACTTGCTGCAGTAGCAAGGGAATCAGCCATAAAATTCTGAGTTCTAGGAATCAAAGACAGTCTATTATGAAAAAGTTTTAAGAATGTCAAGGACAACATTTTGGTAAGCTCTCATCCTTGGATGCTTGGCTTAATACTCCCCTTTTACCTGTTTAATCACTAACTCAGAGTCACCATAAACTGAATTTTTCTTTGCTCCTAGTTTCTTAAGAATTTTAAGGCCAACAATCAATGATGCGTACTCAACCTCGTTATTTGAGCAATCAAAATCCAACTTATTAGAACTTAATCTTACATTTCAAGGGACTTTACCTGACTAATGTAAAGGACCATGAATCCACATGCCAATCCCAGCTCCTTCTTTACCCAATGCACCATCAAACTCCATGGTCCAGAGACCATCTTCTTCATCTGGAAACTAAAATTTGGAGGGATGATCTGTCTAACTTTTTGGAGGATGACTTGTTGTCTCAACAATCTCTGTTTTCTGCACTGACTCAACAATCTTTTCAGTTGAACTTTCCGACTGCAAACACTCTACATTTAGTTCTTTTTCTTCAGCAATCAAATCTTTCTGTACACTACTTATAACATTTGAAACTTCTGAAATTTCTACAAAATGACTATCATCATCTATTGGATTCATATCACTATACAAAATCAAAGTCTCTTGGTCGGTATGTACAACGTGGATGGGGTGATTATTCGGTCTTTCTTTGCTATTAATCATGAATTTCATTTTCTTCTCCCCGTATACTTTTCTAAGATGCCCAAATACCAGTATAGTAGCACATGAAAAATCAATTTACAAGGTTCCTTTCAGCTTTGCTCCCCAAGACTGTGAAAGCAACATGCCAAACCGTGGAGGTATATCAACGACCACTACATCCATCAAAACATTCTTGGATGGAATTTGATCGAGGGACACTACTAGATCTTTGATAAGGCCAAGGCATTTGACTCTTCCCAAATCAAATGAATACACGTCATGGTAGGGTCGGGTGATGTCCAATCGTAGTTTGTCCATAACAGATTTTGGCATCAGGTTATCTGAGGCACCGAAATCTAACATGCCATTGTGGAGTATAAACTCATGGACTTTGAAACTAAGATAGAAAGGGGGAAATTCACTATCCTCAGGACTTCCCTCTATAGCTGGACCAAATAAAATTGTAGGCTTATCATTGGCAACATTAACAATATCTGACATTTGATCTACTTTCAATATCTTAGCAATTTGAGATTGGTACTTTTCATTTTTGACTAGTTGAGTTAGAGGAATTGAAACCTTCAATTTAAAAATTTCATTCTCTAAACTAAACAGATTGGATTGCTTGTCTACCTCTTTTATTGCGGTGTCCTGCCTTTCAGATTGTCCTTTGGCTTGAGACTCCTTTTTTCTGACTTTCAGTTTGAACTTCCTTGTCTTTCCTCACATTACCGGTAGAAGCTTCATTGTTTTTATCCCGACTCAGAATGACAATCTCTTTTTCTCTGTTTTGATTTGCTTCTTTATCCTGTGTATGTTTCTGAGCATTCTGCCTTTTCTGATGCAATGTGATAGGCACATTTCTTCTCCTCAAGTTGTATTGTTTCTGAAAATGATTGAGGGCATTTTGATATCCCCTTTGATACTCTTCGGTATGCACTGCCCATGAATCATCATTGGCAAGGAAAAAGCTGTTGATCACTCAGTGTTACTGATTCTTGATAAAATTGATCTTTCTCAGTTTGAAAGGTTGGTAATTCATCTTCCTCAGACAAATGATTAGCCTCAGCAATTTCTTCTTCGTCCTCTTTTGGACCTTGTGTGTAGTTTTGCTGAAATGGTGTTTTGATTTGTCCTTGAGGGTCCTGATTTTTCTGTTCTTTCTGCTTATTTTTGAACTGTGATTGCTGTTGTCCCCTTTAGTTCGGATTCCTTATCGAAGGCTTTGTGTGTCTATCAACAATAGCTAGTCTGTTCATCATTCTTTCCATTGATTTAATCAGGGTGTCAAGCTTTACCTCAGAAGAAGAAGAAGACTCCTCCTTAATAGTAACATTCTTCTTAGGTTTCTCTGGTTTTATTTCAGACTTCTTGATCATTAAATTAGCTTCCACACTTACATCATTGTACTGCATTTCTTCTAAAGTTGTAGGATCTCTCTCCCTAAGCTGATATGCCATGTCTAGATCGAAGGCATCAGGATAGTGGAGGAGGGCTAAATCAAGTGGAGGTTTCATATCATTAGGAATGTAATTGTACACTAGATTGAAACTTGTTGTAAACTCTTGCACTATCTCATTCATGTTTCTTTTCATGGAATTATACTTAGCCAAAATTTGTAATAGATTTTGCTTCTCTTGCCACCGGGCTAAGAACATATCTATCAAACACTCAGAAATATTGATGGAATTATCTTCAAAACTGCGAAACCATTCTTTACATCTCCGAAAAAACTTTGGGCTATGATTCTCATCTTTGCATCCTCATAATCAACCTCTACAAGGTCGATGAAATCTATTAGTTTGTTAATATGTTGTTGTGCTGTGATCTCTGAATTTCCATGAAAGAGGGAGTCTTTGACCATAGTTTTGAGGTAGGGCAACAAGTTGACTAGGTAATAGTAGAGGGGTAAACTGTGCCATGACTGCTGGAGGAGGTAGTAGAGGTACTACAATGGGCTGTGTTGATGGAGATGATGACACTAATGGAGGTGGTGGTAAACTAACAATGGGAGATGATGTAACGAATGTGTTTGGAGATGAGGTGGAGTATGAAGCAGTATCTAGGTTTTCAAGATGATATTGAGTATAAGCTTTCTCGATAGTGATTTGAAGTTGGTCAGCTAGGCTTTGAATTTGATCAAAGTTCAACCACAACCCGTGATCAATTTTGGAAAAGAGGGATTTAGAAGAAGGGAGGTAGGAATCAAACCTAATAGGGTCAAAACCACTTCCAAAAGGGAAGACTCAGATTTTGATTGAAACAAAGATAGCTCAAACTGATTATCGAAAGAAATATCTTCAACATTCAATAATTGATCAGGTAGAGATGTAGTTTTTACTAATTTTCGAGGTTCACATTCATGAATAAGGTATTTGAGTTTCCTAAGTAGGTTCTCTGGATCATCAACAACAGGAGGTGGATTTGGGTCAGGATTTGACCTCATGTGTGTTTTAGGAGCCAGATTTTTTACACCTTGAACTTGATGTGATTTCTTAAATCAACCTTCTTTGGATACTAGAATCTGTTACCCACATAACCATTCTTGAAATCACTTATAGAACTAATCCCAAGAATAATATAATAGTCGTTTCCCCGAAAATGTCACCAAAATGTTATCCTCCACAATGTCCCAGGCTGATAAGGAGATCGACGGAGGTAACCACAAACCAAGCTTTAAGTTTGGTAGCTAGCCCTACCAAACCAGATAGGGTTCTCTCTATGAAATCACAGCCAAGAGATGACTAGAATGTAAAGGATTTTATGCTAGATAGCGAGGCTCACGTAGGTTTTGGAAAATTTAGGGTTTTTTTGTTGGATAAGGGAGAAAAACCAGGTAGCTAGGTCAATAGGATCAAAGGGTTACAAAAAAAAAGATATAAAGGAGAAAGATAGCAATTCTTTTATGATGGATCTTAGGGTTTGTCAATGTAGTGTAGTGTTCAGAAGAAGCTAAAGGTCTTAATGAGCATGAAACATGAATTCATTAAGAAAGAAAGAAGGTAACACATAATGATTTTTCCATCAAAAAAGAGCTTTATGCAAAGAATTCTGTTTATAAACTGTAAGGAAAACCATTGAAGAGTTCATGAAGATGAATATATTTCATATAAAGTTATAACAGAGAAGAAACAACATCACAAACCTACTACACATGAATTCCTAGATAAAAAATTGTATCCTTTGATTTCTAGAAAATATCCAAGTACAAGCTACAATAATTTTGTCCTCTCATGTCCAACCTGTTCTATCATTGATAAAATGATTCATATATACGAAAACAACATCTCCCCACTCTCAAGGGTCGAATCCATGACTCTAGGAACTGTTCCATTAGGTGTTCTAACCAAAACCGAATGTCTAGGGAGGTTTAAAACAACTCCTCCATTTAACTTTGACTCTAACCACTCTCATAAATGAGTCCAAATTTACATCAAAACAACTTAAGAAGACTAATTACCAACTATTACATCATTTAAATACTCAATTACATCATTTACATGAGTGAAAAGTCAAACTAGGTCAAATTGATGAAGAAAATCGCCCTCCTGGAAAAAGCGCAACTAATATGGACTGAACTCCGAATTGGGCTCATGATAGCTCATTGGAAATCTCTTTCTATATGCTACACAATGGACTCCTCAATCACTAAAAATGATCAAGTATAACCCCTCAAAAATCAATTCTCCTAAGATTGGTCAAAAAGTGTAGCCTTCCCTCAAAAAACAGGGTACAAAGGTGTTTTTTAGGTGGTTTTTTGGCCATTTTCACCCCACCTTTCTTATTCTTCACTATAGACCTACTAGATGAGCCAATTTATATTTGAGTAGGGGGTGCTGATGATGAAATAGGTCTAATAGGCTGGTTGGAAGAAGGCAAAAAGACCTCTGCTTCAATGAATGTCTCGAGGTAATGTTTAGTTGCTTAAGATGATGAAGGACAATAATCTCGATGAGGGAGTGATGAAAGAGGTTGTTTTGCTATAGCTCATTGTTTCTATGCTGCACTTTGTATGCCATCTTGTCTAGGATTCTATATAATTAGTAGGGTATGTTGAGCAGTTTCACCCTAGTAAAATGCATAAGCAGTCTAATGTGATAGTTGTAGAGCCTAGAGAATCTCCCCTCACAAGTGAAATATTTCATTATGATCTTCATCAAAGGTGAAAATATGTCAAGGATATGGCCAAAAGGAAATATTTTCTTGATGATGTCTTTGTATGGAGCTTTGAGGTAGGGTTGTAGTTGAGCATCCAATTATTGAGTCTTAAACCACTTTTCACCAATGTTTGGCATTCCTGTGGCTGTTGCTATGATGTCAGCTGAGATGATACCCCTGCAATTGTGACTTTATGCTTTCTGAGGTTTGTGACAAACAAGCTGGTCAATTCAACATGATATTGAAATTTTTGCACTAACTCACAAAACTCAAGACACCCTACATGTTGAAAACACTTCTTTGCAAGTTGTGAAGACATCAACTCCTGAGTATTCAAAGGTTCATATATTGACACCTTTCCACCCTTGTTATAAGTTTTCTTCTCCTCCTCCATAATTTCCTCCTCCATAGAAAAATGTGAATACAAATCTTAAGGGGAAAAATAGGGGAAGGGAAAGAGGAAATAGGATGATGGGGTTAGGGAAGGGAATTAAGTGTGGAAAAATTTAGGGAGATAGGAAAGGGTGTGAGGGAGTGTTAGGAAGTGATAGGGAGTGAAATGAGTGGGGGAGATGGGCTGTAGAATTTATACATAGGCCCAAGGTATTAGGCTACCAAAAATGTAGCATAGGGGTAGGGTTTGGTTTTAGTGATTTAGGGAGTATGAGTGTGGGGTATTAGGGCCTTTACGGAAGAGATATGAGTGTGTAAGAGGGCAAGGAGATGAAAATGAGAGGAAAGCAGGGGTTTGAGGGTTTAAAATCCAGGAATGAAGAGTGCTACAGAAAAGTGTAACGTAGGGGCGAAAGAGGAGGTTTACACCATAGAAAATATGAAATAAAGAGATTGGAAAGAATTTGAGCTGTTAACTTACTTGATTAACCCATTTAGAGACTTGATTTTCCCTTGAAAACCCTTGGAAATTCACTTAATGACCCCTGAAGAAAAGCGTAGCGTTCTCAGGGAAAAGTGCAGTGTTCATTGCAAAAAGCACATTCTGCAGGGAAAAGTGCAGCGTGCCCAATGGAAAGCGCAACGAAATGGCTTAAAAACACAACGAAAGATATAGAACACACTTTTTGGAATGTCTTTGGCCCTATAAATGGTGAGGAAGTGATTGATGATGAGAGAGAACTTCTTTAGCTATGAAATATATGAGAGAAATTAAACAATGATGGTCTTGTATAGCTTGTAAAGTTGATTCCTTTCATAGTAATGGGGTGGCCCACACTATGCCTTTCTCACTTTTGCATTGGAAACCACGCAGCTTAGCAACCTTTGAATACATCTTGAGATTATTTGAAACTTATTACAAAATATTAATTTGAAATAAAACCTTTTTGAACCAATTTGTATCACTACTCCTTTACATGCCAAATTTATGAATGGAATGAGAAATTCAATTATTGAAACCCTAGTGACCTAATGGATGATAATGAGCTTGATGAAGACCATGATAATGAAACTAAGATGACCATAAATATTTTCAGAGATGGCACATCCAAATGTATGATGACAGTGACCAAGACATGGCAATTTGTAAAGGAGTAATTGACAACCTAGACATAGGAACCAGTGACCAAATTTTTTGAATGGAAGACCCAGTAAAATGATAAAAAATTGACCTTAAACCCTAATGGACATTCTGAAAGAGAAAATTTTATCACTGGTGGCAGGAAAAAATGACTGACACTAACAACTGGGACTCCTACTCCAAACAGTTTGAGGTCTAGTTGTGACTTCACATCGGGGAGATCCCCTGAATGTTGGTGGGTCCAACATTGTCAACATAGTTAAACTAACATATTAGAATCTATTATTTCTATCAATTTACAATTCTTATATTAATATTGATATGCATGCAACACATAGTAAACAACCAACACCCAGTTGCACACAACAAACAATCACTAGAAAACACCACACTCTATAACAAAGTTCCTTTTTTTTTTAATCTCCAAATCACTCTGTAATGCTCCCTCCCACCCCCTTAGACTTCCCAGGTTGTTAGGAGGCGTTACTTTTAATTAACGCAACCTCGAATGCCTCATCATGGAAGTGGGGTTACAAAATTTATTCTTTCCCAGAGTTAGCAGAATTAAGTTTGCACAACACCATCACATTCAACTCATCAAGATATTTTTCAAAAATAAATTTTTTACCTCAATCCAACTCTTGTATTTAAAGTTATGCCCTTTTAAATATTTTCCATTTAACCTTTTCCACGTCAACAAGGGCTACCATGTGGCACCCACATGAGAACCACGTGATTTTGCCACATCAACCATGACACCCACATGAGAACCACGTGACGTTGCCACATCAACCATGACACCCACATGGTGCTTATGCGGCTTCTCGATGCATATGTGGCACTTGCCACATTAGTTTTACTCACGGGTCCCACTTGCCCGACTTCTTGTACAAATCATGAATTTCCTTTATATCTGGCCATAGGAGATATCTGAGTGTGCAAGCAGTTTGCGATTGAAAGATCTTCCAGACCCCTAGATCCATAGATACATCTAGCTCACCACAATTCCACAATACTTATCTGAGTCTTGCCCACATATGGCTCCAAGACTTGAGCACCTCGACGACCCCACCCCAGATATCACCCTTTTCATATAATGTATCTAGATTGTTTCATATTCAATGCTTCCGCAAAATGATTAAGCACAAAAGTCCCAGATGTCTGGATTCTCAAATACATCCCTTGGACATAAAGTGCATCCAGATCCAAGCCTTGAAAACTTCCATGGTCCCCACCCTAAATATCACCCTTTTTGTGTGACATATCTGAATCATTTCACATCCAATGCATCCATGAAATACATAAACACAAATGCCTTGGATGTCTGGATTCCTGGATGCATCCATTGGACATAAAATGCATGCATTTGGATACAAACCTTGTCAAGGACTTATTCAGACCCAGATGCAAGCCTAGATTTTATAACATTCAACTTAGAAATGATAAGGGATTACTTGGTATCCTAGGTCATCCATGAAGTGAAGTGTTGCTTAGAACATTGGCTTCGTCATAAATGAACTCTTCATTCCACCACAAATAGGCCATTATTTTACATAGTCATAACATGAGAAGTATAACACCCTCCTCCCACATCTACCCAAGCAACCGACTAACCAAGGTAAACATGTGACGGGAGGCTAATATACTTGAATTCGACCTCTTAGATGATCTTAAGGAAATGGAATCGATGGAAACACAACAAATAGATCTTCCATATCAGCTACATGATCGCTGAGAACCATGCCAACACTTTAGGCAGCTTGCCCCTGGGTCACACTGAAACTTCTGATCACTTGCCCTCTGGACGCTCTCATGCTATGGGAATGCCAACATCTAGGGACCTATGGACGCTATCACAGGCCTGCATGCCAGTGTGCAGGGACCATTTTTTCTAGTTTTGTGCCGGTGTCCCTGGGATTTGAGCCATTTTTTCTGGCCCATAGCCTAGGTTATTGCCGAGAATGGAATGATATCTTAAGAGTAGTAAAATAATAGGGAAACAATGTAGTATAAGTAATTAGTTAAATAAGCCCTTAACCAAACCCCTACTAGCCATGAGAGGCATTTCATCAAACATATCGCAAACATGTAGTCTACAGGTGTAAACAACAGAATTAAAGATACTCATCTCATACTTAATGAGAATTTCTAAGAACCATTTTCCCCTCATGTCTTTTGCTGCATTACCATCTATTAGGTCCTAGATACATTGTCCATTCATTTACAAGTAAAAACATACTTAGAGCCATATATAGTTGTTGTCATAAAACATACATATAACCAACATAGTAACAACATAAACACCATAAAGATATTAGCCATAAAATCCACATATAAACCAATACATTTACACATGAAACCAAGGGAATTAATTTCTCATTAATGAATGCAAAAACCAACTGGAGATGGGACTACCACATTCCACCCGAACATAGATTGGTTGAGCCAAATCTCTCTTAAGCAAATCACCCCCGAGCCATATTCCAAGCATGAATGTGGGACTCATAACCAACCGAAGAGAACCAAACAAACATGGATGCCTCCTAGTCTCTCAGGCTTTATCATAATCCACAGTTCGATCTAGGGATCACTAGGCCCTACACTGAGACCCACTCTCCAGGCTTTACCGTACATCTCATCTCGGGACTACTAGGCCCAACAGAGCACAATCCACCTCTTGGATTTATTGTATATCTTGCCATTCTCCGGTAAGGATTCCTAGGCCCATCGAGGCACATAATCCTGGATTTACACGCAACCCACAGTCTCACTCAGGGGTCACTAGGCCAGTGGCTTTACCGTTATCTACAATTCAGTTGAGGGACCATTAGGCCATGTGTTTTTCATTTCGGAGATCCACCCCACTCAGCTTTGAATCCATAGTACAATCCAGCTCAGCCGAGGTATGAGAACCCATATGATCAAGCCTATCAGGAAATGGCAAGGCTAGGCTGAAGAACACTGTCACACTTGGAAAAACCCGTGCCATGACATAAAACAACCACATGCAACACCGTGCGCGCCAAAACTAGCAAGGAAAATACACATGAAAATTTATACCTGTAATGAATCCTATTGTAGTTGCTCAATCCTGCCTTTCTTTGCTTGATCTTTGCTTCCTCTTGCTTTCCTTGCCTTTCTTGCTCCAGTGCCAAAGTGCTCCAAGAAAACTCTAAGTGTCCAAGAGTAAGAGAGAGGGAGAGAATAATGAGAGAGATCCAAAAATGTACTGACAAAAGGTTCCTAACTGATCCTCATAAGTCGTTTTGTTAATGAGGCCTCTATTTTTCTTCATTTTCCATTATTTTCCTTCAATTTCCTCCTCACATGCAACCTGTGACCTTTCACCTCCTTTTTCTCCTAATTCCCATTATTTTCATAGATAAATGTGTCAAAAATATCATTTTTCCTTTCGAAAGCCTTAGCCATTGCCTTTACCAATTTCCTTAGCCATAAACAACCAAATGAACACCCCCCAAGATGTCTTGCCCAATGTTCAACGTGGAATAAGTGTCTCACCAATTTTTAATTTTTTGTTTTTTAATTTTTTTATTATTTTTTTCTTATTTTTTTTTTAACATTGAATTTTCATGGGGCTGTTACAAGAAGTAAGGTTATCAACATGCCTTATAAGAAGCACAAGAGTGAGCCTAGCCATGGTTAAAACTACGTTGAATTTCAAACACAACATCATATTAACCCACATATTGGGTCCGAAGCAACACTATCAGATCCACTGATATATTATACATTATATCATTTACAACCCCTTACCAAGAGAGACAATCAATACTTTGTAATCATAGAATTCCATGGTACACATAACATGTTGGGTCCCTATAATACTAGTGATTACCCCATTACTATTGTAGTTGTACCCCTTATTAATATTGTTGTGCCCCTATTGTCCCCATATTGTTATTACTGAGCCCCATAAAATCCTTCTATTGTTATTTTTGTGGTTTTATATTATTATTGTTAGGTCGGCTGGGTTATACTGTGACTCCTTAGACTCCTATATATAGAAAGGAGGTTTTATCATTTGAATCATTCAAGAGTTGTTCATTTATGTAATGTAAAGGAGGTTTTATCATTTGAATCATTCAAGAATTGTTCATTTATGTAATGTAAATGAGGTTTCCCCCTCGAAGAGGCTGAATTCTAAGGTGTTGATCTATCTTTTCTATCTTTTCTTGAGTTGGTTTCATAACATTTGGTATCAAAGCTTTGGATTCTAGGTTTCGCTGCTCCAAATAGGTCATCGTGGCATTTTCGCTATAACTTGTTTTCTGCGACGTTTCAGATGTTGAAAAAAAACCCATTTGAGAAGACATCACACTGAATCTCATGTCCGAATTTCAGAGCTTTTTGCGCTATATTTTCGGAGATATGAGCTGAGGAAGTTGGTACTTTTGCAGAATCCTGAATTACATTCAAAACAGGTGACCTGGGGAAAATCGTCATAACTTTCTCTCTGAGCATCATATTGAAATTTCGTAAGACGGTACAGAAAGAGGATTGACTGTAGTTTCTTGTATACATTTTTCAGTGCCAAAAGTCAAAACAGGGACACGTGGCACGTCGTACAAGTTCACTCTACTGAATTAATCTATAATCAAGTCACTATGGGAGATTTGGCATAACTCTTCATTGGAGAATCCAATTGGGGTCAGACTGGTGGCATTGGAAAGA
>APFE030141360.1:0-13877 GCA_000404065.3 Pinus taeda | reverse complement strand
CCAAAGGGGAATGGATGCATTCTAGTTATGGTTGTAATATGAATAGGATGCCCCTTGCATGCCTTTCTGGTATGGTCTAGGTCCTTGAGGCTTCCTTTGGCTGATATAATAGAGTTATTTAGTTACCCCTTTAGTTCCTTGATACACAACTTTCAATTCAGGAAGAGAAGGGAAATTTTTTGTCGAGTGGTTCTCCTCATAGACCAATCATATCTCTATAAGATTCAATGGAAATTCGTTTCTAGGGTGCCTTTTGGTGCATCTAGGGCATAAGACAACTAAGGCTCTTTCTGCTTCCCCCTGCTTCCTCTTGATCTGCATGTTGTCCATTTGTAGAGAGAGGGTATGCAACTTTTCACTCTTTAAGTCTTCCAAAATGTTCTCGGTTTCACTTTTTATGGATGTGTTGGAGGAGGATGAACTAGCCAAAGATTGACTAGCCCTACACTTCTTTTTGGCCACACTAGAAAGGTTTTTGAAAACTGTCGTGATATCATCATAGGGTAACTGATAGATGTCCCCTCGTGACAACATGTTTAGGGTTTCTAGGAGATATTCAATGATCCCTCTAAGAAGGACTAGCTTAAGTGATTCAGGGTCGAGGGTGCATCTGACCCTTTTGTAGCTAAGTTGGAACCTTTCCTCATAATCTTCCTAAGAATCATCATGTCCCAAGGTCATTCTAAAAATTTCCTCTTGGTATCTTTGGACTTGCAATAATACATGCACCTATTGCTGAAGGCTTGTTACATTTGAGCCCAGGTGGTGATGTTGTCCCCAGGTAAACCCATGAATCAATGTAAGGCTGCATCCTTGAAGGTGGATGGAAAAAATTTCAACTTCTGGTCATTAGAGTTATAATCATAAGTTCTGCATATGACAACAAACTCAAAAAAAAAGGTATCAAGGTCCTCTGAGGTTAAGCCATGGAAGTGAGGAAGGGAAGAGGCACTTATTGTTTTCATCCTAGAATCTCCATTAGTTTCTTTAATGGGAAAAGCACCCTCAACTCTATTTTCAGCTCCTTCTATGTATTCAATCCCATTTCTGTTTTCAGCCATGGTGTAGGTTGGTGGAATGGTCTCTTCTTCTTCTTCCCCAATAGGATCTTCAAAGATATTTGATTGTTCGCCTAATGGGTCCTTTTATTTTGCCTACTATAGGAAATAAAAGTGTTGAATTGGAAGGTTCTATAAAGTGACATGAGATCATCTAGTTAAGCATCTACACATATTGCTTGCAAAAGAGACCTAACTTAACCTTGCATAAATCATCTAGTTATCTGGACTAAATAAGCATGTAATTTTCTCTAAGAACTACTGTGACTGTTGCATGAATGTGCTAACTAGAAATTGTAGAAAAATCCTTTTTTATTTTCAGTTTAATGAATGCAAATTCTAATTTAACGAATTTGTTCTTTGGCAGGGGAGACAGGTATGGGAAATAGGTCTAGAATGGTGTTGCGTGTATGGAGGCCAAGTGGAGGCCTAACCTAAGCTCATATAACCATTTTTGCTCAATTCGGATTTAAAACAGGCTACAACAGGGTTTCCTGTAGTACTACAAGATGCCCTAATTCTACTATAGGATGCCTTATTTTACTACAAGAAACAAGATGAAAGCTTATATTGAGGTAGGAAAGGTAGAATGAAGTGTGGGGAAGGTGTCTGATGTGGAAATAAGGCACATAGGAGGTGCACACTACTCAAGGCGTAGTCCAAGGCTTTAAGATGGTTAGACTTGCTCAAGGAAAATTTCCACTTTGCTACGAAATAGGAATTTGGATTATGGTTTGGTGGACATTGGCAGTGTGGCTGAAGAATACTTGGATGAGGCTGGCGAGGTGAGGTCTCCCTGTAGATCAAAGGCTCCTGTAACAACATACATTCTTTTCTTGATTTATGCACAACTTCATTTATATATGGAAAAGATGAATTGAATTTAGGAAAAACATAGTTCTTAATAGCTAATGGCTAAGTTTATGAATGGAAGTGCTTCTAAACCATAGAAAACTCAAGAGACCAAAATGAAAATTGGAGGTACTTCTAAGAAATTTAGAAACAATGATTTATTCAATAAGAAACCCTAGGTTATGCAGTGATCAAACAATAAATTTGTTTTTGGGGTTGTGTGAATGGAACCCTCAAACCATGATGCCATAAAGGAGATGAGGCAAAGGCGACTACAACAATATTTTCCGAAGTGTGTACCATCACTATTGTACCACTAATCTATCTATCCACAAATGGAAGCAAATTAAGTAATTATCCAAATACTTGGAGATTAAACAAAATCGAAATCACTTCAGCAACTAACTATGAATGTGATCTAAGCATACATGTACGGAAAGTGAAACCTCTACTGCTAGGGTTGGGCCCTAACCCAAGAGCTTTATCCCTGTGAGTCAACTCAGTGCTTTTCATTTTTATCAAAATGTAAAAAATACATAAGAGTTATTAGTCACAAGGTCTTAGCTCGAAAATGCCTCTTGGCTACAACAAGAAAAGGTGAATCCTAATGAGGCCCTAGGCTTTCTTATTTATACAAATGATGCTACCAACAAATTCCTTAAATTTAGGGAGGCTTGGCTTCAAACTCAAGATTAAATTGTCTTCAACTATCACTAGTTTAGCTGCCAATGACCTTGGTGGGCTTGGTTGCTTGTAACTCTGAGTTGATGAGATATGTTAGAGGAATATTCGAGTGATTGAGGAGTTAAGGAGGGAGATCCAATCTCCTAAAATCCCTTTTTCTTGTCTACTTTGAGTTCCTGCACTAATATTAGCCAAAATTTCTCTAAATCCTCCAATTAATGCACATTAGGCCAGATGACATAACATCTCATCTTTACCCTTCTTACTAAGCAAAATATAATAAAATATGTAAATAAATTTGAGAAAAGTTGATTTTAATAAGCTGTATATTGGAATTAAGGTCCATATAATTTACCTATTTATGAGTCTCATCAACATGCTAGAAACCCTCAACATGCTGTCTAGGGGAGACATCTATTAATTTTCCTATGAAGACATCAAAACAATGTTCAAGAACTACTCTAGGGATGCTAGGAAGAAGGGTAGAGCTAGTGAAGCTGTGGTCAATTCCTCTCCCTCCACAACATCCATCAAGAATGAATTTGGAAACATGTTAGAGTACTTTAAAAGTGAAATGTTGCATACCTTTTAGTTGCAAATGGATACCATGCAAATCAAGTGGAGACAAGAGGGAGTAGAAAGGGCATTATCTATTTTTGCCCTAAGTGCACTAGAAAGCACCCAAGAAAAGAATGTCCCTTAAATTTCATAGAGGTCACTCAGTCCGTGAGGAGAACCATGCCATAGATAAATGTCCTCCTTTTCATGGATTGGAAGTTGTATACCAAGGGGCAAAATATGGGGTTGAGCAACTTTGTTTCATCAATTAAAGGAGGCCTCAAAGAACACGACCATATCAGCAAGTCATGCAAGGTGCATCCTACTCTTATTATCATCCCAACTAGAATGCACCATTTCCACCTTGGTACTCTTCCACTCATCCATCATGGTCCACACCTCCTTCTTGGCCTTATATAACCCAATACCCTCCCCAACCTATCAATCAACGATTTCAACCATATACTTCTCCACATTTTTAGTGGAATCAACCATCACAAGGGTGGAGGTCTCAACTCAACCAACCTACTGCTTTACTAACTCCACCGTCATATCAACCAAAACTTGATGAGCACCAGCATTGCAGCAAGAATGCTGCAACTTTTGGGGCTACCAACTTTACTTTATTAACCTGGGGTTCGTACAAACTTGAAGGTGACAATGCTGTATACATAAGGAAATTTGATGGGTCTTCTCGTTGTCACTACTATGCTGGTGATAGACCACTAAAACTTTTTAAACCAAACTTCTATGGATTCAGAAGAAGCTTGATTACCAATGAGGGAAAGAGAAATATACTCTAAGAGAATGCTTGTCTATTGTAGTAAGGAAAAAGACTGAAATTAGATGCTGAAACACACCATTTTATAACTAACTGTTAAGAGGCTACGCTTCAAAAGAATGCTAAGTTAAGATGTATGAAATTCTACTGTCATAAGCATGCAAATTCAAAGCATCAAACATTCTACTGTTGTGCATGTAAATGAATAAGGTAATTCTGTTTTTATTTTTGTCCTTTTTTATGTGAAAGTGTGAAAGCTAATCTCTTTTGCTGATGTGGAAAGTGGCTTAGGGATGATGGTGAATGGCTAGAAGGTTGGGGAGACTAGTAGGGGGCCTTTTCTATCTTCCTAGAGGCTTTTTCCTCAATTCGGCCTCAAAACAAACCACTATAGATAAACCTACAAGATGTCCTAATGTGTTTTACACGATGTCTTGAAAACCTACAGGATCCCCTGTATTTCTACAGGATATAACTGAGAGAAAAATGATGGGTGTGTAAGGTGATGGAAGGCTTAGGGAAGGTGGTTCATGGATGGAATGAGGCAAGGGAGTGCCGAGGACCACTTCAGAATTCAACACCAAGGTTGGGAGATGGTTGGATTTGCTCAACAAGCTTGGAGAAGTTTCCTTCTGAAATGATGAAATTGGTGAGGTTTTAGTGAAAGCAAAGTATGTTCATGGATGGATGAAGTTGGAATGAGGTTGCTAACTATGAAATCTATATATACGTCTAAAACACATGCACTGTGTCAAACATTGACATTTACCCAAAAAATCATGTAAACAAGAAGAATTTCAATTATCTAAGGAAAGTTTCATGAGCTAGCTGCTTACTTCATGCATGAGGAGAACTTGCAGAATAAGATGGAACATTGATGAGATATAGTGTAAGATTGAATATGGAAGAAATTATAACTAAATCCTACTCTTGCAAACTGATCAAAAGATGGCCTAAGTATAAAAAACCTAAATTCCATGTGAAACTAGAATTCCGTCTTTTTGGGGCTGCATATGAGTTCTTTCCTCAAACCATGATCCCTGAAGGAAGGAGTGAGGCAAAAAACACCTATTGAAAACTTTTTGATGTTCCTTTATCTCTTCTAAACTATTGCTAAAGTAAAGCACAAATGGAAGCAAACTAATCAAATCCACACTACTTGCAGTGAAATAATTCTAAAGACAATTCAACTATTCATCTATGAATTCAATCTAAGCATACAAATACAAGAAGAGGAGCCCTTGCTACTAGGGTTGGGCCCTAACCCAAGAGCTTCAACCCTCTAAGTTAACTCAGTGTTGGATCAAGGAATTGCTCATTCTCATTATCAAAACAGAAAATTACATAACAATGTCTTCCACAAGTCTTGAACTCGAAGTTGACTAGTGTTTTTACAATGAAAATTTGAATCCTAATGAGGCTCTAGCCCTTTTTATTTATACAACTGAAGTCCCCAACGACTTCCTTAAATCTAGGGAGGCTCGGTTCCCAACCTCAAGATAAACTAACTCTTTAAATGTCACTTGCTTGATTTCCTTTTGATCTCCATGACTTGGCTTCTTGTACTCCAGGCTAGTGTGATTGATGGAGGAATATTTGAATGAGGGAGGAGTAAATGAGGAGGATCTACCTCCTACAATCTCTCCTCATTGTCTCATTCGAGTTTCAGCCCTTAATTAGCCAAAATTCTATGATTTTCTCTCACAAACCTGAAATCAATGCACATTAGTCCACTAGACATAATATGTCACTTTGACTCATCTCATTAAACGAAATGTAATCAAAATATATAATAAATTATGAGAAGAGTTGATTTAACTAACCTAGGAGGTGGATTAAGTTCTATATAGTTACCCAATGATGAGTCTCATCATCACCCACCTACTGAAAGTGTTGCTCATCCTTTGAGCAACTCAATCAATATCCATGTCTTTCATTTCTCTAGTGGCCTCCTTGACATCCCATGCTTATGATGTAGTTTCCTCTTCCTATGCATAGAATCCTGCCTTCCTTTCTATTTCATCCCACTGCTTTCTTTCTTCCTCTTCCTCTTCCTTCCTTCCTTCTAACATCTCTAAGATTAGTGTTGAACTGAGTGTCAAGCCAATCCAATTGAATTTGAGTCTTTGGAGGGCTTGTTTGTAAACGATGTCCTGTTTAGTGCTTCTCTCATTCTTTGAGGAGAATGGTACTCTCTAATTTTCAATATGTAGGGCAAAGTATTCCATCTCCTTTGATAAGCTTGCATGTTGTCATCCCCTAACAGCCTAAACATATCCTCAAAGTGAGTAATTTTTTACTCTTGGGAAACAAGGTACCTGGATGCAATTTGAGGGTCATTTGCAATCAAGTTATGTGTGCTGATGACATCCATTGGATTAGACTGCTCAACTCTTATCATGAGAGGCTTTGTTTCTTCCCTTGCATTATTTTCTTCATTTCAGCAGTCCTTGCTTCCTCATGGTTCATCCATGATGCCAAAGCCATCAACTGTAAGTCCCCTAGTTTTGAATTAGGGTCCCAAACATTTAGATCTGTCAAGGCTAAGTTATGTAGGTAGAACTCAGACATCTTAGCCCTATCCTCCAATGTGCTTTGATCACAAAGATCAATGAACTGTCTATAATCCTAGAATGGCATAGTGCCTCTCTATGCTAGAGTCTTGATTTGGAACTGCAACCATTGTTCCTTAAGGTATAATGCATATGACTTAGATGGCATCTTGCACTGGATTGCCTCTAAGGATAGACTAACCATGGATGCCAATTGGTTCTCTCTTTCTTGTAGCTATCCTTTTAACCATGCATTTTTTGCATCCAACTGAGCTTTCATTATTGCTTCTTTGTTCCTTAGTCTGCTCAGTTCTCTGCCCATCTCTTTAACTTTTTCCTCCATGTGACATATGTCCTCCACCCCTTTGGATTTGGAAATATGCATCCATATATGTGTTCTTGCACTTTCTTTCTCAAGCTCAAAGAATAATGGGATGGAAAATTTTGTGGAATGACCCTACCCGCTTCAATAAACCTGTAGTAAGAGTCAAGGTTAGGTTGAGGACTAGGTTCCCTTAGCTCTGGATCCTCCTTCTTTGTTTCTTGTTGCATACTTCCTTCTTTATCCAATATCTGAGTTTCTTGTAGGTTTAGCAGAGTTTCTTGCAGGATTTCCTCTGCTTCCTGTAGGTCCTTCTGTGTATCCCATAGGATGCCTTTTCCTTTGGATGAGGCAAATCTAGTGAGAGGTCTTCTAACATAAGTGATAGGAGACTTGGGGGAGGCTTGTCCTGATGATCCTTCTCCTTGAGTTTTCATAAGAGGAGCCATCTTCTCCTATTGTTTGGGTGAGTTTTCAATAACAATAGGAACCTTGGTGGGAGTTTTAGGTTTTCCTTGCCTTATTCTTGTACTTTTTCTTGTCCTAAAGTACAATGGAGTTTGTCTCTGTCTTTTCCCTTTTTGTTTGACAGGGGTACTAAGGGCAGTGGGGGCAGTTGTTGCCTCTTTCTCAGTGGGTTATGGAGATACCCTGGGTGATTCCTCCTTCTCTTTGCCTCCTCTTTTCCATTCCCCCTCTCATCCTTGTCTTTCTCCTCTTATTCTCCCTCTAGTTCCTCACTCTGTTAATTAGTTTTCTCCTTTGCATATTCTTGTGTCTCTTCACCACTTTCCTTCTCTTTTTCTTCCTCTTCTTCCTCATATATTTCCTCTTCATCCCTCTCTATTTCTTCTTCCTCTTTTTCAATTTCTTCTTCCTCCTCCTCTGTTTCTTCTTCATTCCTGTCATTGGCAGTGGGGCTCTTGTCATATTCAAGGGCTTTTATATCTCCCTCTATCTTCATGTCTTTGAAAGTAGCCCATGTGATATGGTATCTAAGGTTTTGGAGGGAATCTTCTATGAGAATTCTAATTAACTCATGATGGGCTAGCTGTTGATGGTTTCCTTCCTACACCTTCATGCTCATATCTATCACTGATTGAAGAAGGAAGTAGGGGATGCTGAGTATGTTTTGAGGAGGTGTGTCTGCTCCAAACCTTAATTCTTGAAGAAGCCTAAAGTGGTATCCATATACCACACTGTACCTACCTTCAAATGAGATATAATTTAAAAGGTGGTAGCTAATTTCATTCCAAGGATAGGGTAGGCTTGCTCTTCTCAGTCCATTTTTGTCTTCCATGGCCTCATCTCCTTCTAAAAAGAATTTCTTCTATGTAGTTTGGCTATTTCCCTTATCCTCCTTTCTCCAAGGCACTCTTAAGGGAAGTGTGGTAATTATGCCTATGATTTCAAGGGTGAGCTCTATGGAGAGACCTCTCACCACAACAATGGCATGGGTCCTAGCCAGTGGAATGAGGGAGAGAGCAAAATCTCTGGCTACTTCATCATCATAACCCCCTCAATTTCTCAAATAAACCCATTCAATTGTGCCTTGTGAATATCTCTAGCACAAGAGGGTGCTGATGAATCCTCATTGTGTTGATGGGATCCGTTTTGTTAAATACCCCTGTCATTTTCTCTGATGGATGGAGGATTGTATAGGTATTCTACCAAGTTTAATGAATGAGGAAATTTAAACAAAGATTCTGTGTATGCAATTCCCTTATGCTGCAATTACTTTCAACAAACTAAAAGATTTTTCTATGTTCCTTTCACTTGGAAAAATGTGGGGAAATATAGAGCCTACCTCCTTATCACTTCTTGATGAATCCAACTCATGTTTTTCTCCCTCTGAATTTCTGACTACTAATCCTGTAGGTGCTGGACTCTATCCTGTAGGATCTTGTATAATTTCCTGTAGGATCCTATAGGTGGTCCTGTGTAGGAAAAAGTGAAATTTTCCTTTCATGTAGATTGCTTGAGGGTGGAGAGTGAATTTTCTAGTGTGGACCCTCGAGAATGTGAATGCTTCTATGCATGGGGTTCAACATTTATTTCCTCATATGGGTGATTTGAGTGAGGTGGTGAGCTGGCAGCCGAGGTATGAATATCTATTTTTGGACCGTTAGTCCCAATACCACATCATCATTCTCCTCTCCTCGTAATCAACTCCCACTTTGGGCATCCATAGCTTAAATACTTTCAAACTCATCCTTCTTTTCCTTGACTTGACTGCTGCCATGTGTGTAAGGACTAACTTCTTTCTCCTCGTTGACTGAATGAAGGTGGCCAAGTTAACTGGCCACCTTTCTCTTATAAACCAACTCTTTCATAACTTTTACATCTTTTGATCACATTATGCTAACAAGAGAGTGGAAGTGAGATACTTACCTGTGGTAATGATGCCTTGATGTTGTTTGTTGAAGAATGAAATCTGTGTTGTGTGTTGGTTGCATGTGCTTTTCTCCTTTTTTTACTGTCCTTTGATGTGCAGGTACGTGGTGTTGATGATGATGATCCTGATGCTACTGCTAGGCTCTGGAGGAGCTTATTCTACCTTGGATATTCCATGCATGAAGCTGACTTCAACTTGTGATTTTTGTTTTGTGGGATAGGCTACTACAGGATTTCCTATAGGATGTCTTGTAGCTGCTTCTCCCTCAAAATTTTTAATCATTTTCTACTACTAGAGCTTGAGGATGGTTGGAATGGGTAGAGATGGGGTCTAGGGATTTTTGAATGAGGAAAATATCCTTCAGGTGTTGTCCCCTTGCTCTCTGTCTTCATCCTCTTTTCTTTGCGCTTTTTCTTTGAAAACTGATTTTTTTTTGAAACTAACTTTCTTTATGAATGTATGGGTGATCGTGGTGGAGAGAGGTATGGTGATGAGATGGTGGAGTAGGAATTTATTTTCTTGACATGGGAAGGTCATCCCCTTTCTCTAGGGTTTATTCCTTTAGGATTCCCAAGCCACTATAATTCCTATAGGATCATCCTATAGGTTTTCAGGGAATCCTATAGGTTTACAGGGAATCCTGTAGAAAACACAAAACCCTTGCAACTTGAAGTAAATGAATGGAAAAATGAAGGGAATGATTGAATGGTGAAGGATAATGAATGGATAAATAAAAACATGAGCTAGATAGGTCCCTTTTGATTCTATTTTGTTGCTCTGATCGTCCTCCTGCTGACTTGCAAACAATATTTTCATAATTTTCTTTTTCCCTTTTTTAGTTTTTATTTTAATTTATTTTTTATTGAAAGCAACTAATTTTCCTCCAAGAGGTTTTCATCCTAGCTACTTTCCCTAGGCGCCTCAAGAGAGGTTTTCACCTAAAGATATTTTTATTTCTCTCTCTTTTTTTTTGATACCATCAGGCTGACTCAAGAGGTTTTCAACCCATCAGTGGCACTCAGGTGCCTCACGGAGGTTTTCATTTGAGTCTCCTTATTTTTTTCTTATTTTTTTTTTTCCTTTTTCTTTTTTCTTTTTTCCTCAGTGACTTGATGAGGTGGGATTTGAGACTTGCTCCACCACCATCACTGTTTTGCTGATACCATCAATGAACTCTTGCTTTGACAATGGACTCTTGTAAATCTTCAATCTGTGCCCATTAACAAGTAAAGGAATGGCCTCTGCATCTATGGTTCTGTTGAAGGCTTGAGAAATCGGGACTCCAACAAGGGGGATAACCACCTGGTCCGGACCTTAGGACAGCTCCTTTTCCATTTGGAATAGTGGCTCCGACTAGGGATGATGGGACCAATTTCCCAATCTATTTATGATGTTCATTCTAACAGGATGATGTTTTTCTTTTCTGGGTTTTATGGGGTGAATACTTATTCTAAACTTAATCTATCTTCTAACTATCATATGCAATCTATCATAATCAAAGAAAACATCTAACTTTAAAACTATCCCGAGAGTGACGTTTATATATGCGATCTAAAATGATTTCTGAAAGTAATTGATAATAAAGATCATTCAATCATGATAAGAAGCAAATCCATTTAATAATGATCGTTTCATTTAAAAAGTTAGCCGAAACGATATGAGAGATTTATCACATAAAGAGTCATTCATATATTCAACAGAGAGAATAAATCATCATCATATAAAAGTGCAATAATGATAACCAAGAATTTAAACTTTCATACATAAATAATTGAAAATGATTCATTGCTTGATACAAAAGTAAAAAGCATTAAGAGATAGAAGTACCATTTGTAATACGTCCTACTCATGTGTTGGAAATAATACTGAGAGGGGGGGTGAATCAGTATTATTAAATTCCTTTCAATATGACTTCCTGATTTATACTTAATTTAATCCTCAGATATTGATCATTAACTTGTATGTCAGTACCATATAATAATGAGCATGAAACAAGAAAAATAGATAGTCACACCAAAGAACACTAGATATAAGGTGGAAACCCAATGTGGGTGAAAACCACCTGCTGTAATATGTCTCTATCTTCTTTCAATTAGAAACTTATTTTACAATGATTTTGTACTGGTGCAGTCCTTTATCAGTACGCAGGCTGCAACCTGCAGAGAGCTACAACTCTCTCTCATTTTCCAGTCTTTCCTGGAAGGGAGCTACAACCCCCTTAGCTCTTTTACTTCTTTAAGGACCACTTTCATTAATTTTCAAACTGGATCCATGGACATCAAATAGTAATCAAGTACATGCAAATCACCCAATCTCCTTATACAATCAACCAATGAATCACCCAACACTTTATAATGCTGTAAATAGAAAAGTAATGCCAGAAATCTAAACCCAGAATTCTGCCGCAATAGATAAAAGATAGTCAACAAAAGTTTCAAGATAAGTCCGCAACTTCACCAAGAGGGGCCTGCGAATATCCGCAGCTCTTATGAGTCTAAACTGTGCAGATCTGCACTGGTGGTTCTTCTGCTCTGCGTACTTCTTCTCAGCTCCGCACCCTCACTGTTTGACAGATAGCGTACCTCCGCACTGTGCCTTTTCTCGCACTGCGTACCTCGCACTTGTCCTTTTGCAGCGCTACATGCGGCCCGCATTGCACTTTCTCCTGTCCTACGTACCTCACACTGAGCCTTTTTCTATGCTGCGTACCCCCGCATTGCGCCTTCTTCTGAGGTGCGTACCCCCACACTCACGCCGTGGATCACCTGCGAACTTCTGATTAGGGCCAAATTAACAGTCTTCCAATGTGCCACAGTCAGTCAAATCCACAAATTTGTTCATGCACCCGAGAGATCACGACTTATCAATAGATTCGCCTTAAGATTTCTTCTTGATTTAGATCTAGCTCTTAAAAATCAATCACCCAAAATTTCAGATCTTAAGATATTCAAAGTTCACAAGTGTGTAGCCAAGAGATCTCCTTTCCTTTTTATAGGCAAGCCTTTCACAATACCACGGTCCAAAACCATAATAACACAATACCATGAACCCAATACCTTGGATCAATATTTGTAGATGCAAAAACCACGGACCAAAACCATAGGATCAAATATGTCGGGCTAAATACCATGGACCATTCATAAAGATTCCCACGTGCACATGCTTTTATGCATTAGAGAGAGTGAAACTGGGGTTTGCACCTTCTGAACGAAGAACCTGCGTGTATGTCCACACTCCTTGGTCGACATACCTGCGGGTCTGCAACTTCTTCTAGGATTACCTGCGGGTATCTTATTTTCCATGAATTTGAGTGTCTGAACTGAGATCTACCACTAGAGTGAGTTGCCATCAAGTACAACACCTGTACCATAGAACCAAACCAGAGTCATAATGCCAACAATCTCCCCCTTTGGACTTGATGGCAACCTCAAGATCCTCAACGTCATTCTCCCCCTTTGACATCAAGGGCAAAGGGTTATGCTCCCCCTGAGAACATGCTTAAGTCTTTGCTCTGCTGATAATGCTCCCCCTGACCAGATCCATAATCCACCATACATTTCTTCAAGAAGAACCATAATCCACCATGACCATGAAAGAGATAGAGACAAATTGCAACAATGTTCAGATCAGCATCCATGATCTCCTTTTGTGCTACCATAATGCCAACAATGCATTATATGTGCTCCCCTTGAACCTGTGCCATTCTATCTACGACCAATCCATAAACCAACAAATGTACGCGATACCCCATATGAACCTCGCGTACAACCAACAGATGAGATTCAACAACAAGATGATGCATCAACTACCCCCAACTTTTGCCTAAGGTATTCAAAGGTCTCCCTGGGCAATGGTTTGGTGAGTATATCAACAACTTGTTCTTTAGAAGGAACATACTCCAACTTGACCTTTTGCTCAAGCACTTGTTCCCTGAGAAAGTGATACTTGATCGGTATGTGCTTGGTCTTTGAATGCATGACTGGGTTCTTTGAAATGCTGATTGCACTTGTATTATCACATAAGATGGAGATAAGTGGTGTACAAGTGATTTGAAAATCCTGCAAGGTCTGCATCATCCAAAGGAGTTGAGTGCAGTAAGATGCAATAGCCACATATTCTGCTTCAGCTGTAGATAAAGCAATCGAACTCTGTTTCTTGCTGAACCAAGATACTGATCTGGAACCCATAAAGAATGCACCACCACTTGTGCTCTTCCTGTCATCCATGCTTCTGGCCCAATTTGCATCTGTATAAGCATGAAGTGTGAGATCTGTGTCTCTAGGATACCATAAGCCAGAATTTTGAGTTCCTTGAAGGTACTTAAAGATTCTCTTCACTGCCTGAAGATGAGTTTCCTTTGGATTTGCCTGAAATCTTCCAACTATTCCCACTGCATGCATGATGTTTGGTCGGGTACCTGTCAAATAAAGTAGACTTCCAGTCATAGACCTGTAGGTTGGTTGATGCACTGCTGCTGATTCATCATTTGCACTGAGGCTGCATCCTGTGACCATGGGGGTACATACTGGTTTTGCATCTTCCATGCCATATCTCTTCAAAATCTGCTTGAGATACTTGGTTTGAGACAAGAAGATCCTGCCTTCATTTTGTTGGATTTGCAATCCAAGAAAATATGTCAGTTCTCCAAGCAAAGACATTTCGAATTCTTTCTGCA
>APFE030141358.1:17048-30933 GCA_000404065.3 Pinus taeda | reverse complement strand
TCTGTTTGAACTGAAATAGGCAGAAATCTCTATAGGTGACAACAATAGAAAATCTGTTGCTGGATTATCTCCAGGTTGTTGGGAGCAAATTAATGCATCCTAAATTTGATGTGAGAGCAGTTAGATTCTCTCTACTATAAAATAGGTTGTCATACAGATAGCTGGGAGAGAGAGTGAGAGTTTCATTGATGTAATCTCCAAATTTTTTATTAATATATTCCTGATGCCTATGTTTGGTGGACATAGCCCAGATTGGTTGGGTGAACCACGTTAATAGCTATGTTCTATGTATTTGATCTTCTGCTGTGTTAATTTTGTGTTTATTTAATTTTGTTGTGCACCTGATCCAACAACTATGAGCATTGCAATCCAATGTAATTCCATTAAGCACTCATTGATATCAACATTCAATCTCTAGATTGTTCTACCATATTTTAAATTGTTGTTAGCCATTTCCTATTAGAAATGGGTGGACTATGGACAACATAACGTATACTACTCCTAACTAGGACTGCAATTCCACTACATATAACACTTACAATTTATCATTGACTAAATAAGTATGGTGAAGTTCTATATCTGGCATGTCTGTATTTAATTTTCTTTTTAGTGTTTATACTGTGCAGATCATTAGTACGGCAGGTCCATGAAGAAAAAGATATTGACCAGTCGAGAAAGACAAAAATTATAATATCCCATCCAGAAGACAAAAATTACAATACCTTTAAAACAATAGTGATGAACATTGATTACAATAGTCCAAGAATTGTGTCGAGGTGTACTAGTCTGGTTGAAATTGAAAAGAGGGAGCGTTGCCCCTGGTTGAAAATTATTGGTTAAAGAACTGCGTGAAAGCATCGGGATGAATGATATGCATTAAAAATGGTGGTTTAAGGTTTAAAATTGTTGATTAAGAAAATAAAACTTGTTTCTCCAAAGTATAACAAATGTCTTTAGATCTAAAGATAATATTATAATAAATTGAAAAATGTAGACACAAAATATATAAGATAATATCAAATAACAGATATATTTATTCTGAATATTGCTATTATCTAACAACAAAAAGAGTGTAGAAGATTCTTCTAACACTAGTTCAGATAACAATGTTCTGCAAGACAATAATGAATTAATACATAATAACTAACATGAACAAATTGCTCATTTAGTTAACTCACTAATGAAAATAACTTTGTTATAGGATTTAAGGGAGGCTAATCCATAGCTTTACTACTTCTCATAATCAGTACAATATTAAATTTGCGAAGAAAAGATAATGTAAAACATGAATCACTCACATATAAAATAAAACGAAATTAGTACCCTTTAACTAACTATATAGCATTGAAGCTTTTATGAAAATATCAATATCTTTTTGTCCCAAACATCAACCCTTGTAATATAAAAATTATAATATTTATATTCTTTAAAATATTTTATCTCTTCCTAACTTACGGAAAAGAAATTCATTAAAAATAACAACTTGTGATTTATTGAAAATCTTCGGCGTGGAAATATAGAACAACTTGTTGATGGTTTGATTTACCCCAAAAATCTGGATTTGCCCTAAATGTGGCCTATCCACTAGGATATTGCTTCTATAGTTGAGGAATTCATGAGAGAATTCCGATGAGTTTATCCAGTCTTCTCTAGTTGGATATGTAAAAGAAATTAGCTTTTTATATGCTTCATCTAACTTAGTAAACTTTATAAAAGTTAGTTTCTTTGCAAAAATAGGTTTTACTTCCTAATGTAAAAGGAGATCATGAGATAGTTTTCAATAATTTTTTGACCAATTAGAGCTCCTCTCAAGCCCGCGAATTTTGATTCATTATTTGCACAGTCATGAGGTAACTTCTGATATACTTTTTTAGATGCGAGTTTACCGTCTGGATTTCTAAATGGTGGTAGCCTTTTCTATTGCAAAATATTGAATTTCCGGTTGAAATTAACAACATGATTTTGCATGAGTATAAATTTATCTTCCACATATCTTGCAAAATTTCTTTTAGATAGAACTCTCTTGGTTTCCATGATCAAATGAGTTTTATTAGAAACCCTTGTTTCTCTGAGTTCCAACTTTGTTTTTTATTTAGAAACCTTTTGTTTCTCTGAGTTCCAACTTTGTTTCGTATTTAGAAGCCTTATAATACTTCCAGCTAAAACTGATTTATTTCCCGGTTCATTTTCAGTCTCATCTACTACTCTTTTGGTAAGTCTACTTCCTCAACATCATTATGGCGTGAACTAGACATTAGGTGCCATTAGCTTGACTGATGTACCGTTCAATATGTTTCCTTAAGTTAGCATTTTTCTCAAGTTTAGAAATGAAGATTTTTTTATTTTTTTATGCTTCATGTTGATTTTTATGCTTTCTTTAAATCATAAATTTCTTGATTTTTTAAAGAACAAGCTTTTGCTAAATTTTCTGAAGAATATTTTTTTTTTATTGTACTTGCCTGAAGAATAATTATACTTTCTTGTTGTTTTCTTTATTTAAGCAGCTATTCTGCTCATGATTCCATCTTGTGCATCATATTTTTTTCCTCCATCATTATTGAGAGGAGCAACTCCTCTTTACATATGTCTCCCATTTCTTGTGTTTATGGATGTTAAAGACAAAAAAATTTAAGCTTATTTCAATGTGATTGTATATCTGAGTTACTGGCTTTCATTAATTCCTAAACATCAATGATATCATTTGTGATCAATTTTCTATTTGAGAATTACATCTTCTAAAGATTTATTATGTTATCCTTGGCTAGAGAATTCATTTTTCCCTCTTTAATTCATTAGTTGTTTTGCTTACTGATTTTTGTTTATTAGAAAGACTCATAGGTGAACTGGTTAGGGTAGAATATAGCATTTCTCCTATTTGAATATGAATATCGGTCTCATTTGTTGGATGAATTTGTCTTGTATTGAATGAGAATACAAAAGTTTTTGAATCCTTGCCTTATTTAGCTTCGTGGACTTTTGTGGAATTTTGGTTCTAAGCACCAGAGTTGAAATTTTCCTTTCCCAACATCTAATGCTAAGAGCAATCTATTTTTTGTGAAAGAACTTTGCTAAAGCTTTTTTTTCTTGATTTCTGAAATTTGAAAAAATAATCTATTTTTTGTTAAAGAACTCTGCTAAAGCTTTTTTTTTTTATTGATTTCTAAAATTTTAACAAATGTATTTTTATTACTACAAGCAAATGAAGAATATTGTTTTGTTATTTTTTCTAACTATTTAAGAGGATACACAGGATCACTTGATATAGTGACTTTTGCAATATATAAAAATTTCTAGTGACATTGTATTTGATATTGATCCTTTTTTCTCTCATCCTCCATCTCTTAAATACCTCAAAATCTCTTCCTAAATTTGATGTTGATTGTTGAACATCTCCAAAAGATATTTAATTTCCTTTTTTTGGTTGAGGAGTGGATAAAATAGTAGCTGTAATGGACTTTTATGTTTCCTTCTCTCCTAGAATATTAATTATAGTAAGTTCTTCCCATATTTACCTATTTTTCAATTGATAGCTTTGATAAATGTGGATATAAATAACCATGATACTTTTGCTTCAGGATCATAGTTCTAGCTTTGTCCCTTTGTTAGCTCCATCTCTTACAATACTGCTTCCACCTCAATATCTGCCTCTCTAGTATTTTCAATAAAAGGTCCAGTTTGTGCTTTAATCTTGAAAGGAAGGCATTTGTTTCTCGGTAAGAAATGGATCTGGTTAAAATTTAAGCTTTCCCTTACAAATTCAACAAAAAAAATCCTTATAGGAAAGAGCACTAGCAACTTATAAGGAGGAAGATCACAACCATATAATCTTATTTATGTAAAATTATGATATAGATACTAATCTACTATAATTTCTTAATTAAATTGAAAGATGTGTATAATGTATGAGAAAATTATTTGAGCTTCTCTATCATTTAAAAAATTATAATAGACTAATAAGAACTTATTTATAAAATTTGAAAATGAGAATTCTTAAATTTTTTGACTTAGTTGTCAGAGAATCCACAGTACGAACCATCTGAAACATTGATAGAAAATGGTTCGTACTGTGGATTCTCCGGTAACTGAGTCAAAAGATATAAACCACAGATGTGACAAAAGGTGTCCAGTAGAACCAAAAGTTACTTTTTGGATTTTGTATTCGAAACTATGTTTGAGGAAACTTATCTAACTAATATTTTCAATTCAACTTTCAATTCCATATTCAGAATTATGTATGCTACTATGCAACTCACATGTGTACATGACTTCAATGAAGGAGAATATTGCATATTGAATTTACTAATTTTTCATGTCTTCCATCATATGTTTATCTTTAACCATTTCATTTTTAATTCATTATCCTTCCAGTATGAAGTAAAGAACAGATAAATCACAACACATAAGAAACACACGAACACCAAGCTTTGAGGTGGAAACCTAATGTGGGAGAAAACCACCATTGTCATTGTCTATATCTTCTTTTTTATTATATAAATAAAACCTTCATTACATTTTGTACTAGTGTGGACTCTTACCAACATGCAGGAATCCACCTACAGGTGGTTACAACCTCCAATCATTCTCCAACACCCGCTGGAAGGGAGCTACAACCCCCTGATCTTGTTTACTGACTCCTACTACAAGGGAGATCATACCCCCTCATTGAATGATGCAACTCTCAACACCTTGGGAACGCATTTGGTAATGTTTCATACATATCAAACAATCATCAAATAACCTCTAGGCCAGCTTTCATCAAATTTTCACATTGGACCTACACCAACAATAAGCCCAAATAAAATATGCCAAACTGAAATACTTAGTTACAAAATTTAAACCACTGAATCACTGTAAACCAATTGAATCTCTGAAGCATAAAGCTACTAAATATAGAATCCAACCAGAACAACTGATCCTCAAAATATATATGTGATTATTCTTAAGGGAACGTGTTTATATACACAGTTACTCTATATAAAACTCACGTATAGACCTTAGATTACTGAATTGTTTAGCTAACTAAACCACTATAATATTGAACCACCCATTAAATCAAGTAATGAACTAATCAAAGATCATTGAACCATACCCAATAATTATAATTGATTAATATATCAATCCACAACTCAATCAATCCAATCAACACCACAAGAGTAGGAACATCATGATCAAGACATCATTGACATACATAAAAAAATATAACAGAGCTCATCAATAGTCATCATGAAGCAACACTCCAAACCCTGACCATATCTTATTCAAAATATATAGTGATTGTTATTAGGAAGACTTGTGTATATATGCTCTTATCATGTGCAACACTCATACATTTCTCAACATATTGAAAAACATATCTCATAATATATACATGACTACCTAGAAATAGATCTACATATGCATGCCACTATTTAGAATCAAACCAGTCTATAGATCTTAAATCTCTTAAACATATATTTTTTGCAACCACAACTCACATGTCACAACTTATTCTTATCATGATGTGATCACAACCACTAACCAATCATTGTTAACTACAAGAATAAACGAACAAAATAATTTTATTCATTAGTCCTTACTACACTTTCAGATCTATCAGATTCGAGCCATCTCCTTGCTCCTTGGTGTACACCCTACACCTTTGTCTTCATGTCCTTATATAGCTTTTTCCTTAGCCAATACCTTAGGTAAATCCTTTTGTAGTGTTCTTAGTATTTTTTATGGCATTAAATGAATGGTGACACTCCAACTACTATGGGCCAATACCATGGTAATGACCCATGGTATCAAGCTTTCCCATTTTTGGATCCTATACATGACTTTTACTCACAAGACTTGTGTATATACATGACCCTTTTTCATAGCAACCACATATAGTTTCTCAAACTTCACTTTTGTCATTCATTTGTAACTTAACCACCATTTCCTTTTCTATATTATCTGTAACATTTGTACCAGTTATCTGATTTAATTCCACAATCATATTACGACATTTTTTACAACAAGTACATCTTTATGAAGTTGGTTTCCATTAAGGAAAACACATTAGCCATAACAGCAACAAAACTTAATTACCATGGTACCATTTCTTAGTGAAATGTTTTCCAGCCACTTAGTACAATAATCAATTATAGTCAAAATCCATTTATGTCAATTAATGGATATTGGATGGATTTGTCCAATGAAGTTTAAACCTCACTACATAAAAGGTGGTTCAACTAATATTGGAATCAAAGGCAAGAAAGAAAAATTTTCTTTACCAGCAAAATTATGTTAGGGAACACAACTTCTCTCTTATGTTCCGACTTGAGAGAAGAATATTGGCTAGTAAAAGCCTATCCTATGTGATGAGCCCCAAAAATGGATAATTATATGGGCTCATTTAGCCTCCTAATTCGACTTAATCCACCATTCTCATTAGTTTATTTCATGTTTTTTATTATATTTATGCTAATAGAGTGAATTGGGTTAGTCATTATGCCAAAAAGTCTAATGTGTTTTTTATGTAGATTTTTGGTCAATTTTGAGACAAAATCAAAGGTTTAAATGAGAACTTGGTAGCCAAATTCGTGGAAGAATAAGGGAGAGGATTTGTAGGAAGGTGTCCCTTTCATTTATGAGCCCTTACCTCAAATTCTACATCAAAAAATCGGAGCACAAGGGGCAGCCAAGCAAGTCAAGTAGGACTCTTGTTAACTGCAAGTTTTGGCAACAGAGTACCTAAAGTTTAAGAGGATTGTTGGGGTCCTCAATTTGTATAAATAAGAGGGCGTATGGCCTCATTGGAGTTAGTCGGTTTTTAGTCATTTTTTAGTCTAGAGTTAGTCATATTTTAGTTAGATTGTAGTTAGATTTTAGTCAGTAGGTTAGCACTTTAGTGCAGTTCTGTATCAGCACATTTTCGAGCTTTTTCTTGTAGACAGTTTTTGGGATGTAACTATTATTTTTGATCAATAAACACAAATCCAACTTTGCATCAGCTCTAATATTTTTTAGGAGGCTGTAGCTCTTGGGGTTGGGCCCAACTCAAGTGTCAGTACCTCCATTGTGTACTTTTATGTGTCTTTGCTACATTCATAGAATAATTTCTGTTATCTAGATTAAAACCTTGCTTTGTTACTTAGGTTGTTTTTGATGATTGAAATAGCTATTCATGCTTCAGGTTGATTTGATAGATTTGTAAAGGAAAAGACCTGTAAAAAGGCCACCAAGCAATCCTTGATCTCATCTCTCCCTCCTCGGGACCATGAGCTGAGACCAAGGCATACTTGCTGCCACAAAAGCATTGTTTTGCCTTTCAATGCAATTGCTAGTATTAGATTTTTTAGTTGGAAAAGTTGATACCAACTGTGCTTGTATATTTAGATCTGTTCTTACTTGGCTTTCATAGTTTACATGATTTTTTGCCAATAAACTTCTATCCATCATGATTTCTGGTATTTAGGTCAAAATAGCTAGATCTTTGGTTTTTCTAGTCTTCGTTTGATCATTTTTGGAAAATAACGTGCAGAACACCTGTGATACCTCCCTACCTACCCTTACTCCATCGATACAACCTTCTCCATCCCCTCACTCAGATTCTTGCCCTTCATTTGCCACATTTTCCCACTTTGCCCTAATTTCTACATTCTTGCATATCATTGCTCCCTCCATCGTCGAACAAATCCAATCACCTTAATCGCTCCTTAGCCTCGTTCACCATGTCCTAGACCCCTTAACATCCTTATCCAACCTCCATTTCCACTTTCCCACCGTTTTTCCTCTATCAACCCTCCAAAATCCTCTTTTGAGAACATCATGTAGAAACTTCTTGTAGAACATCCTGTAGATACTTCTTATAGAACATCCCGTAGAACCTCGCACACTTCCTGTAGAGGCTCACGAGAACGGTTTTTCGAGATTAGGTCACTGTGAAACTTTCTGGAAGGGTGATAGGGACCCCTTAGGCCCTCTTCTCACCTTCCCAACCTCCTGTAAGTGCCCTCACCATTTCCTTTCATCAATCAACCTTTGCATAGTAAAAAACAGTTAAAACAAATGCAAAATAATTCTATAAGATCACTCAAAAATACAAAACGATGTTTCTTTTTAGATTCCACTTTAGAAGTATCTTATACAAAAGCACTTAACCTGCCCAAGAGTCAGTGGCATCCATTCCTGTAGCTTTCATCCTTTTCCCTTACACCAGTAGGGCTAGTCGATAAAACTAGGGTTTGCTAGGGTTTGCATTTCCTTTTCTCTTTTCGCTTCTTTCTGCAAGTAGATTGGCCTCTGTTGAGTTAGCTTCATCCATCAAATTTAAAAGCTTCTTCTCAGAGCTCATAGAAGTTGGCTTAAGCTCCTAGAGGACTTGTGTCGGCTGATCAAGTGACAGCCTACGGCAAGAGCTAGTACTTGTGCATATAACACTGTCGCTTCCAAGTTTGTTACGAACTACCAGGTCGATAAAAGTAAAGAAGGGAGTCCCAGGATTTGCAACATTATTGCTGCAATACTAGAGTTCACCATCCTTTTGGTGCCGTTGCTAGGGAAGCCTCAGAGTATTTGTGATTACTACTTTTCTTCTATTCTCTACTACAACCTTCTGCTAAGTAGTTTATTTTAGCAAGAGTAGAGTAGTTGTTTCATTTCTATTCTATAATTTCATTTCCAAAAAAGTAGATTAGACATTTTCTGCTTTCATTTCATTTCAGAAAGCGTAGATTAGATATTTCCCGCTTTCGTAGATTAGCATTTCAATTCCGCAATTTCAATTCTTCAAGCGTAGATTAGCATTTCAATTCCGCAATTTCAATTCTGCAAGCGTAGCTTATCATTTCATTCCTTCAATTTCATTTCAGCAAGATAAATTTTAGTTAGTTGCAGTTCAATTTATTTTAGTTTTGCAAGTACAAGCAGAGGAAAAAAAAAACAAAAATCAGCCGAAAATATTTCCTTTCATGCCTTGTAGGAGTAGAGATAAGTGAGAAAAATGTTTGCACAACACCCCCACTGCTTCACACAACCAACCTTCTCTCTTCTTCGATGGACATGATTAAGAACAACCCCTAGGTGGAAAACAAGACATATTTGAAGAACCTCTAGGGGAGAATAAGAAGAAAACATTCCTCTGGAGCAAATGGCTGCAAACAGAAATGTTGGGAGCAGTACCTTATCCAAAAATGAATTTTCAAATCAGATGGAAGATTTCAAGAGTGAGGTGAGGCAGTTTCTTGCCATGCAAGTGGATACCTTGTGGATCCAAAGGAAGCAAGAGGAAGCCAAGAGTGCTTTAGCCATCTTTTGTCCCAGGTGCACTAGAAAGCATGTTAGGAATGAATGTCCATTGCAAGCCATAGAAGTGTGGTTTGTCTATGAAAAAGACCATCCTACAGATCAGTGCCCTTCCTTACCCAGAATCAATGTTGTGTATCAGAGGGCTAAAGGAGCCACTGAACCACTCTATTATATGAACGAAAGGAGGCTACATGGACCCATACCTTACCAGCAGGGAATGCAAGGGACATCCCAGACCTATTACGACCCCTATCAAACCACTTTCATGCCTTCTTGGGGTTCCCCTGCTCATCCTTCTTGGTCCACACTTCCTCTTTGGTCCTTCACATCTCCATATTATGCCCAACCAGCTGCTCATCCATTTCACCCCTACGCTCAACCACAACCTCAGTGGAATGCACCTCATCAAGGGCGGTGTCCCTAGTACAACACTCCTCTCGCTCCTTTTCCTCCACCACCTGCTCAACCACAACCTATCGCCTCCTGCTCCACCAAGGACACCCCAAATGCCTACTCAAACTGGACACAACCAAGAAATAACACAGGTAGGCTCAGCAAGTATATACGTGAGAAACCACCCTGTCCAACCACAAAACCCTCCACATTCCACCTCAACATCACCCCCACTCAACTACCCGTACCACCATTGTCCAAACCCACACATTGGAGTAGCTCACCCAATTATAATTTCTAAGGCACAACATGTCCAAACTAAAAACTTTCCTCTTGAGCTAATGATATTTCACCATAGCTCAAGAAGAAGAGTATTGGCAAAAAAAAAAGAGATTATATTGACAGCATGAAGGAACCACATCCAACAAAAGAAGATTCAAAAGAGGTATCAAATAACCACTGGGCGCACTTAATGAAGAGAAGACATAGAATCAAGGATTTGAGAGTGCTCCCTTCATGGTTACAATTCAAGATCCTCCATGTATTCAAGAGGAAAAATCAGCAAAAAGAGGAAGATGAGAAGGTCATGGTAGAAGGTGACATGGAGAATGATCCAGATCAGCAAAAGGACCAAGGATATCAGAGCTATATTGAGATATGGTTCCAGACGGTCACTAAGTTGCAGCAGTACTCTCTTCCTCAGCTATGTTTGATCCATTCAAAGTCAAATCATTTGGTCTTTGAAATCCGAATACCTGTCAAAGAATGCATTTCAAGCCTCCACATCATTTTGTCTCTAATCTCGATGTGCACATGGCTCCATTGGAAGTATATTTATACTTGAAAATGATTTTGTTTTTCAAGTAGGGTAGGGTAGGAAAAAAGAAAAAAAGAAAAAGAAAAAAGAAAAAATGAAAGGAAAATAAAAATCTAAGGTGAAAACCTCCTTGGAGGTGCCTTAGATTGGCTCATTGATTGAAAACCTCCATGAGGCGGTCAATGGGTTGGAAAGAAGAGAAAAGAAAAAGAGAATAAGATCCCTGGGTGAAAACCTCCTTTGGAGGCGCTCAAGGTAGGTAGTTAGGGTGAAAACCTCCATGAGGCGCCCTAGTTGCTTTCAAAAAAAAAAAAAAGAGAAAAAGAAAGAAGAAAAGAGAAAAAGAAAACTAAACCTAATTTCTTGTTGAATAATTGCAGGGTGTAGGAAGGACATTGCAGGTTAGGAGAATCGCACAAAACCAAGATAGAGGTCAGCACCAGGCTGCAATGATCCCTCACAATCCATTCCTCCATGACCACCACCCTTTCCCAAGATTTGGTCCCATTCGGACTAAGATTTCACCTTCTACAGGAAATTTTGTGTCTTCTACAGGAAACCTACAAACAAGCCAAAATCGATATCAGAAGAGGACCCGAAGGTTGAGAATCCGTCTATGAGGCGTGTAAACATCCCTGTTTCCATCTCTCACCCTTCTCCATCATTTTTTCCACCTCATTTTGCTTCTTTTATGAAAACTGTGTTTTCTATAGGAAGTTCCTATAGAAACTACAGAACGCTATAAATGGATTTTAAAAAGTAGTTTGGGGAATATGATAGCTTCATAAAGGGTTTATAAATCCTCTTGCTATCTTCAAACCACTCTTCCATCATTTCCATGCCTACATTACAGCCCAAGATCATTTTTTTTCCTTACTGGGAAAAAACTGCAGAATGCTTTGAAACAAAAAAAAAAAAGCAAAAATTTGTTTTTTCCCTAACTTGAAAACCATGCATCCATTTACAAAACTGTTATATGGAGAGTTGTATAGGGATTATGGCAACATGCCCGAGCAATTTCAACCAATTCCAGTGCATGGTTTCCAAGAAATCAACCTCCATCACCTTCAGCCATTTTTTCATTTTCTCCATATCCATTCATCCATTTCAAAACCTGTTTCACTGGGAGATGCATATAGGTGATAGTAATCTGCCCAAGCAGTTTTAGCCAATTCTAGTGCACGGTTTTCGAAAAATTCACCTTTGTCACCTTCAGCCATTTTTAGTTTTTCTCGAAATCCATGCATCCATTGACCACAATTTTTCTATGGGAGGTGCATAATGATGATAGAAACATGCTCAGGAAGTTTCAAGTCAATACGATCTATCGTTTGGGAGATATGGAGAAAAAAAGTCATTGTCCTGCAAAAATCTAGCATCAGCAGCATGAGGGTGCAAATTTGAATGTTGAAACAGACTCCTGCAGCTTAGATCTAGCCAGAGGATACCTACACAAGAAAAATAGCCTTGTATCAGCAACCAAACTAGCATGCATCCACATAAGCAAAGGCATGCAGCAGAAGAGAAGGCCATAGCACCTCATAGCAAACACATTCAACTTTTAGGTACGTGACTAAACCTGTTCTTATGTTGCATGAATGTATTTTAAGAACTGCGTGGAAAATGAGATGGTTGTGATTAAACAAGATTGGTGGCTAGCTAAGTGGCCACCCTCATCCAGTTCAAACAGTGCTCGGTGGGTGCAATCGACACGTGTGCTCAGCCATCTCAGGAAGAAAACTGAAAACAGGTAGTGGTGGCTGCTTAAACTCCAACATAATTGATGGAAGTGATTACATGCAGAGAACATATAGTTCATAATAACACTACAGTGGGGACCAACAGTATGCATGGGGCCAACGTGCACTTGGCCAGCTCACCCTCCATCAACGGAAGTCTCCATGAATATCCAATCGAACTCATCTTTGAAATACTCTCACCAGCATTGTTTTCATTTTATCATCGTTCCTCCAGCTGCAACAAGCTCCATACCACCTCCATAGTAGCTAACCAGTCTTTCTTAGCCATTTTTCAAAAGCCTCCTGCTTATTGGGCTCTACTGGAAGCATAGTTTCGTTCTACAGGAAACAAGAGCCTTCTACAGGAAGGCTTCTACAAGAAAGGCAGAAAACAGCCCTGCAGAAAGAAAACCGAGGATTTTCAGCGAATTTCAAGCTCAAAACGAGGGAAGATATATGCAGCTGTGGAGGCCAGCCTGTGCATGTGTAAAAAAATTTTGGATTTGCATACATGTCTATGTGCGGAGAAAAGAACCCGATCCTTGTGCTCTGCCTGTAAAAAGAAAATTCTTCCTTTCATAAGAAAACAGTCGAGTTTTGGGTGACAGTAGTCTTAAACCAGGGGAATTATTGGCATTTGATACTATAAGGAGCACACGAGAAATTCTATCTTTGATCTAGAAAAAAAAGAAAAAAATCGAATTCAACTATCCTCTATTTTAGATTGACAGTTTGGTTGTCTGAGCATTTCCTTTTCTGATTAAAACATAAAAAGAGCACTCTTAGCATGCTAGGAGGATTCATAAGGGGAGAACACACTGAATAGGGTGAGAAAACCAATGGTGAAGGAACACAGGACATTCAAGCACAGAAAGAATAGAAAGAAAAAGAGAAATGGGCCAGATTGTTGAGCCTAAGATAGAGGAAGAAACAACAGCAAAAACACGAAGGGAAAATAGGATGCAGAGTAGGAAAAAGAAGTTTGAAAAAGCCCAAATGAAGGTTGCCATAGCCAAAGTAGGCACACAAAAACAAAATGAAAACACGCACCTTGAGATCTCAACAACACACACAGAAACAGTTGACACAGGGATTCTACAGGAAGCAAGGAAAAAGAACAGCAAGAGGAGAAATCACCTGAGATATTAGCAAGGGAGGCAGTAGCTATGCTTGATGCATTAAGCACACCTACAAAACAAAAAGAAAAAAAAAATGCAGGCCTCCCTGTATTTAAAGGCCAGGAAAAGCACAAGAATTGAAGGAAGTAGAATAAGCGGAGTAGTGAAAGGACATGGAAAAGAAGGCAAAATTTTGTGGCACACATGACTAGACCACATCAGAAGCTTGGGATGATAAGGAGGCCACCAAGGCCATCAAAGATGAGGAGATAGATTAGTTGCTCAGAGGATGAGCAACACTTTCAGTAGGGGGGTGATGATGAGCCCCAAAAATGGGTAATTATATGAGCTCATTTAGCCTCCTAATTTGACTTAATCCACCATTCTCATTAGTTTATTGCATGTTTTTTATTATATTTATGCTAATAGAGTGAATTGGGTTAGTCATTATGCCAAAAAGTCTAATCTGTGCTTTATGTAGATTTTTGGTCAATTTTGAGACAAAATCAAAGGTTTAAATGAGCACTTGGCAGCCAAATTCGTGG